>JAJOOS010002571.1:0-48034 GCA_029582725.1 Solanum chiquidenum
CGTGGTCTGATCTACGGACCGTAGGTCTGTCCGTGAGTCGGGACTTAGCCGATTTTCTGACTGAGTTCTGGGGAAGTTTTCTGTCACGAACCACGGACTTGCAGGACGGACCGTGAGTCCATCTACGGTCCGTGGATGGTGTCCGTGAGTGCCACCTGTAACACCAGTAATTTAAAAAAAATCTCTATTTTCGAATACGGGGTGTTACATTCTCGGTGGTATAATGCAACAACCTTATGAAGTAGCATCTCAATTCCTTGATTGCATGACAAAGATCAAGAGGGCATGGTACACTCGTGAAGACTAAGTTTTTCCTCTCAATTTTAGAATGACAAAAGATCAGATCCAAAAGGATCAAGAGAGAGACCAAAACATGGCCAAAATGATGACCCAACTGGATATCTTGGCTAAAAATGTCATGGATGTTGGTACAAAGAGTGTTAATGTTTGGGTGTTGGTGGAGTAAACTCCGTTGAAGAACAATTTGAAGTGATGTAAAATGAGGAAGTGAACTTCCTAGCCAATCAAGGAGGAGGTTATCATGCAAACTACCCAAGACCGAGTGGAAATCAAGGTTGGAATAGATATAAGGGCTGGAGAGACCGAGACAAACATTGGCATGATCGTAACGCCACTTGGAAAGAAAGAGAGGGTGACAAAGATAGGTATGTCCCTCCCCATGAGCATAAAAAGCCCAAGGAATCTAAAGGTGGCCGTACAGAATATATGCTCTCACGGATTCTCAACAAAGTTCAAGGGTTGGACAAAGTGTTAAAAGAGATTAAAGAGGATATCTCAACTCTCAATCATACGGTGACCTCTCACTCAGTCTCTATTAAGCAGGTGGAGACCCAAATGGGTCAAATTTCTTCTCATTTGAATCCAAGACAACAAGGGGGGGTGGGAAACCCCAAAAATGAATCTTGATTTGGTATCCTCATTGTTCCATGACGTTAAATAAGGCACTTCTTTGGAGGAAAACCTAAGTTCTTAATCCTTTAGTTTTTTATTTTGAATAACGAGTGTTGATGGTTCAGGTTGAAAGGTGAAAATGTTGGAAAATGAGTGATTTGGCGAGCAAAAAGTCCATTCACCGAACAGGTCGGCGAGCCCCGACTAGGACCGCCGTTGGAACCACCATACTTTAAGGGGCACTCTCTAAAACTCGGTGGATGAAATGCTTAATCGGTGACTCACCAAATAGGCCAGAGAGCCCGACTTTGTCCACCGTTTGAACCCCCAAAATTGTTGGAGGTCCTATAAAACTCGGCGAGAGAAATACCACTCAGCGCATCACCGAGTGGGTCGGAGAGCACGATTTACTCCGCCGATGGTGCCGCGAATGGATAGGTTTTAAAGTCCAAATGGTTTAAAAATTCAAAATCCTTCATCTTATCTCCTTTCTAACTCTTGTACATTCTCACCCAAACTTTAAATCTTCCATATTTTACTCTTTTGCCCACATTTTTGTGTGATCTCATGCTCGGAATTGGAAATCTTTTCCGCCTATCTTTTCAACTTTGATATTCAGCATAAAGGTTGGTTTTCCGAACCCCATAATCTAAGTTTATGGTTGAACTCGAATGCAATAGGTAATTGGGTGTTGTTTGATGTTGGGTAATTGCTTTAGTTGTGTTGTATGTGTTGGATTGCCCGTAGTTTGTTGAAATGTGTGCATAAATGCTTAAATATGATTGATTCCCGTGTCTTATTTGTTAAAATCGGTTCTAAATTGTTTGGTTGTGGCTTATTTGTGTTGGGTCTAGTAGGGTGAAGTCTAAGTAACCCTGAATTGTACCAAATGACGTAATTTTCCCAATGATAGAGTGTTTGACGTAATTCTTAAGGGCAAAAGTTGTCAAATGCCGATTTTGACCAAATAAGGGGAATTCTGAGTACCCCGGGGGCATGGGTCATATGGGTCTTTCTTTAATTGAATAGTGTTTATATTTGATTTTGAATTCGGGGGCTGCGGGGTTAAAAACTGGCGCGTTGGGCCATTTGGTGAGCTACGTCGAGCTTGTCGAGTGGTTCGACGGTTCTCTTAAGTCCCCCTTTGATCGCCCTTAATTTTGTATTTTGGGTAAGTTGTTTTGTAACTTTCGACCGGAAGACTGAGTTTGCTGAGTTCACTCGGTGACTCACCGAAAGGTTCTTTTGATCGCCCTTTCTACACCCCTAACCCTTAAAATGCACTGTAACTTTCGATGGGCTACTCCTAGCTCGCTGATTGGTGTCGGTGATCCACTGAATGGCCCTGAACATCACCGACCTGTCTTGATTTTGGAAAATTTTGAGCTGGTACTTTCGGTGAGCCCGATCTAGCTCGCCTAAGTGACTCAGTGACTCACTGACTATTTGAGTGAGTCTTTCTGCAACTTAATTTCTTCACTTTTCTTGAATTATTTCTAACACGTTTTTATGTGTTTTGTAGAAATGGCTAGAACAAACTTTGATGATAGTGGAATGCCTCCCCGAAAGCAGGCACGAGGAATAGTGATTAATGAGGAAGCTGCTGCTTCCAGTACAAGGAGCAAAAATTTAACTCTGAATGGAGGCAAGGGAAAGGGAAAAATGCCCGTAGTTGAGAAATCGGAGCATAACTCTGACAGTGAGGGAGAATCATTTGATTCTCAGGATTCACTCTCTGAGCCTAAGATAATCAGTTATTATAGGCCCGGTGAGCAGAGATTCATGCCAGCACCACCACTTCAGGGTCCTCATCCCTGGTTACTCAACTAGTTAAAGGCCGAGGGATTGAGGACCATCTTGGAAGAAAAGAGATTGTCTACTAATGGTGTAGTGGACATATACCCAGTTATGTGGGAAACTCTCCGGTTCCACCATTTTGAGATCTTCACCATGCCCCGTGGCCCGTACATTCCCACCTAGGTCCAGGAATTCTATGCTTCCTACGGTGACCTAGTACCTCAGCGAAAGAAGAAGGCTAGTGCATTCAGGCCAGTAGAGTCTGTGATGGTCCGAGGAAGGCAGGTTAGATGCAGCATCAATGATATCAATGTTATACTAGATAGGGCTACATATTTCATGCACGAGTACCAGAGTTTGACTACTACGAAGACTCTAGAGGACTTGAAGGGTTGGCTGGCACCCCTGATTTCTGACACCACCCCATGGTGGATTGAGGCCGGAGCGCCTATAGATAAAAATGCTATAAATGTGGTGGCGAGATAATGGTTTGAATTTATTAGCAGCTCGATCATACCATCTCAAAACGAATCTATCCTCCGCCACCCAAAAGCGGCCTGCCTTGGGAGTATCATAGCCAAAAAGAGCCTCAATTTGGGGCTAATCATGGAGCAGGAGATGGCTATGAGGGCCAAACAGCGCTAGATGTCCTTTCCATTCCCAGTACCCATCACGAAGTTGCGTCATCGGGGCAGGAGTTCCTCGTGATGAGATGAGGGATGTCGAGGTTACTCTCACATCTTCTACCGACATCCAGTACATAGAGGCTGAGTACACGTGGGACGAGGTTGATAGGATGAGAGCAGCTTCGATAGACACATCCCCGAAGGTTGATATTGATGCATTACCTGCAGAGGCAGCCTTGTTTGCTCCGGCCTCCGGGCCTTCAGGTACTTCCAGTTCCACTCCTTCTCTGGCCCCGAGTACTTCTGATACTCCCCCACTCCATAGATTTGTTGTTTGTTCTACAACCTCCAGGCCTCCGATCACTCAGGCTATGCTCCTCAAGATGGGGCACCTAGCCTATTCTGCCGATGTGCGGGCTTCCTGGTTAGAGGACGAGGTGCCCTGGATGATTGAGAGGGCTATTACTGTTGCGTTGATTCCTCTCAGGGCTTCCATTAATGTCCTCTCCGTGAGAGTTGAGGTTTGTGAGAGAGGGCAAGGTGTTACCGCTGAGGTGATGGCTTTGAAAGCCGATGTGTTTGAGCTGAGGAAGGATGTGGACCACTTGAAGTCCACATACTTCACTTCACTATTTGAGTTGGCAGAGGTCCTAGATGTCCCAAGTGCAGTTGTTCCAGCCTGTGCTGAGGTGCCTTCGACTACCACCGGATATGATGTTAGGGCTGATGTTGCTGTTGTTGAGTCAGAGGATGAGACAGATAAGTAGCAGCTCGATGTTCAAGAAGATACCATCTATGAGGACCTGACTAATTTGGAGGAGGTTATAGTACAGTCCGTTATTCAGACCTCTTTGAAATATATCTCTATGGCAGGCTTCAATGGAGCTAAGGTGGATGCGACACCGGGCACTGATGCCCAGCCTTAGAGTGTGACCCCGGACACTGATGCCTCGACAGATGGAGCGACTGAGATGAAGACTTCACCTAGGCTTAGCCTGGCAAGATGATATTTTTACCTCCACCTCTGTTGTTTTTACTGATTATTTTTGTTGTTAGTAGCATTTGAGGACAACTGTTTCTTTTTGTTGGGTGGGGTGAGGCATTTCCATACCTACCTCTTGTGATTTTGAATTGTTTATGTGAATATTGGGCTGATTGTGTTGATCTATATATTTGTTTTGATCTTGATCTTGATCTTGTGGATGTTTCAGCTTGTGACCCCTTGTTTTGAACAAAAATGGTTTTGAACCTAATTTTAAAAATTTTGCCATATCTTTTGTGTGTGATTGTGGGTGTTCTTGTGCAAATTTGAGTGTCGGTTCTGATCTATACTGATGACTTGAATAGTGCTCTTAATTGAACGAAATGAAAGTGCGGCTACGATGAGGCTAATGAAGTTGCATAGACAATGTGTGAACTTTTAGCATCTCATTGTGACTAGCCAGTTATCAAATGAGTCTCTTGTTATGAACATTGCATGCTAGCTAGAAAGTGTGGAGTCTTGTTCGATATTGGTACCAATGCCTTGTGTGATGAGATTACTTTGAACATGGTATGTGATGACACCTAGAATTTTCCCCGTTGGTTCGGTTGATTGAGTGATGCAAGCACTTGAAATGATCTCAGGCAACAATTTCGAAGAGTGAAAATAATTTGACAATTTACTTATTTTGTGTCCAACCTTGTGAGATGTGTGAACCTTGCTTGACCCCTCTTGAGCCTTACCCTTTTCTTGGAAGAAACTTGAGCAATTATGACCTCTCTTTATCCTTTCACCCATAACTTTCATGAAGTATGGTTTGTGTCAATAGCTAACTTAGGCCAAAAGCCTAAGTTGTGGGTGTGGTGAAAAGAGAAGGAAAGTCAAGAAGAGAGAGAAATCCCCCTTTGAGTAAAGGTTTTGAAAGAGATGGAATCCCTCCATGTAAAAAAAAGAGACAAAAGGAAATTAAAAAAACAAGAAAGAATTGAAAAAGACCAACAAAGTTGTGAAATAAAGTATTGGAAATTGCAAAAGAAATGGGGTATCCGGTATTCATATGAAGTTGAATAATGTGGTAGATTATGAGCATGTTTGAAATGGTAAAGAAACAATGGAAAGTGATGTTCAGACCATACTTTATGAAGGTAGAAGCCGCCAAACCTAAATGACCATATCTTTACATTCACCCCCATTACAAACCTTGAAAAGACCTTTCTGATCTTGAGTGAGCTGAAATGAATGTTGATTGGAAAATAAGGGCAAACCTATGGGTGAACTCATGCATGTGTTCATCTTTGTGAGAGTGAGAGTTGTATGTGATTCCGAAACTTTAAATTCTTGAAATTGTTGTGTGAATATGGAATCATCTTTGTTGTGAGGGCATTTGAGTACCTTTGTTGAGCTTGAACTTGCATTTGAAGCAAGTATTGTGAACTTAAGCATCTTTGATAATGGTGAGTCACAATTTGAATCTTTGAGTGCACAACTGATCATTGCATGAATAATTTGAACTTTATTGTGTGCATTCATGTTGAGTCTTATGCAGCACTATTTAAGACATCCTTTTTGAACTGTTGATCTTGAGTTTTACTTGAGGACAAGCAAAATTTTAAGATGGGGGTGTTGATGAGTCTAAGATTTGAACTCATTTAGGGCTTTGTTTATATAGATTTAGTGTCCTCAAATGCCTAATTTGTGCCATAAACTGATGTTAAAGTCTTGATTTCCAGGTATATTGATTGAGGAGCAAAGCAAGGACAGTAACAGGAAAAATGAAACAAACAACTGACGAAGCTGAGAAAGGCGAGGCTAATGATCGCCAAGAGCATTTGGTGAATCTCCGAGTGTCTGTTCAGTCCGCCTAAAGTTCTAGTGTGCCAGCCCTGAGTGAAGAAACCAAGTCGATGACAGGAAAGGGGTAGTCGGTGAATCGCCGAGCAATTCTGCGATGCCAAGAGTGATCACCCAAAGTTACATGACTTGAGGATGTTGAGAGCCAATGCAAAAAGGCAATAGAGAGAGCAAAGTGCGGTTCGTCGAACCACTTGGCAAAACCGACTAACCTCGCCTAATGGCCCTTCGTGGCTAATTTTTGGCAACTATAAATTGAATTTTGAACTGTTAATTGAGGAGCTCTTTTTTTCTAGATTTTAGCTTGCTACCATTTAGAATAGTTTTCTCAGTAGACTTAAAGGTTTTTGGATATTCAATTAAGAGATTTTGCAAGTGGGTTACTAATGTTCTTCAATTTGGTACATTTTAAAGTATTAATTACTCTTACCCAGTTGATGGATAATCGATTTGGTAACCATTTTTACCTTTTTATGATGTTTGGCTAAAACCCCAATTCTTGGGGTGTGATCATGGGTTGAATTAACTTATGGGTATTGTTAATTACTAGTTTAAATGCTATATTGAAGTGGGTTTAATCATTAGCTGAGGTTTAATTTATGAATTGTAGTGGCAAATACAATTCTAATCTTGTGTTCTTAGATTGCTTGAGAGAGAAGTTTTGGGGCTAAAGCTTTCGATTAGTGGTTTGTAGGTATTGGGTTGATATGGGTTCAGCTCGAGAGAGTGAATCCTAAACCCAATCCTACCCATCTAGCTTGAGAGAGTGAATGAATTAAGGTGTGGGTTGTACTGATATGCTTGTTGGTGTTCGAAAGAAATTGCTTGAAGCGGAAGAGTTGTTTGAGAAAAAGCTATTTCACTCATAGTCTAGCCTACCCACTGATATTTAGCTATGTATTAGTATTTCCAATTACCCATATAGTGAAATTCGCCTATAATCTATCACATCCCGAGAATTTGTCTCCCTATTGTTATTTTATCATTGTTTGACTGTGTTGTAGTTGATAATTTCTAACTAAAACCCCCCATCTAACATTCGTGTCAACCCTTTTTTAATTTATTTCATGTCTTTTTCGATATTGTTTATTCTTATAGCTAGCTAGATCACATTTGTACTTCTTAATTGAATTTGAACATGTACCGCTCACTGTGGGTTCAACGCCAACTCATTTGTTGGGTTTTATATTGCTTAACGATCGTTCACACTTAGAATTGGATGAAGTGTATTTGAAGTTTTATTCATCGTGAAGCTGGGTTGATAGGACTAGACTTAGTTTATCAAGCTATGGAGAAAGTTAGGATTATCCAAGAGAGATTGAAAATAGCGCAGAGTCGTTAGAAATCCTATACATATGTTAGGAGAAGAGACTTAGAGTTTGAAGTAGATGGTTGGGTTTATTTGAGGGTTCCCATGAAGGGTGTTATGAGATTTGGCAAGAACGGGAAGCTTAGTCCCCGGTGTATTGGTCCTTATAGGATATCCAAGAGGATTGGAAATGTAGCTTATGATTTAAAGCTACCGCAAGAGTTAGCAGTGATTCATCCGGTATTTCACATTTCCATGTTGAAGAAGTGTATGGGCGATCCTTCACTTATCATACCTACTGAAGATATTGGTATGAAGGATAGCTTATCTTATGAGGAGAATACTGTTCAGATTCTAGACCGCCAGATTTGCAAGTTGAGAACAAGGAGGTAGCATCAGTCAAGGTTCTGTGGAGGAATCAGTTTGTTGAGGAAGTTACTAGGGAAGCTGAGGAGGACATAAAGAAGAGATACCCACATCTCTTTGAGTCCGGAGAAATTCCAAATTAAGGTACTGTTTTTATTTGGAAAATATAATTTAGACTGGTTTTAAGAGTCGCCACTTAATTTTTAAGAAAAATCAAGAAAACTATTTTTTCAAAAGATTAAAATAGAAATCTAATGAAAATATTCAAAGGGGTTCGAGGTTCATATTAGCATTTGGGGAAGGGTTTGAAAGCACCCGAAATACCCGCTAACACGCGGTTATCCAATAATTAACTATTTGGCTAATTTTAAAAATAAAAGCATGCATACTTAAACTAATTAAGAAGTAAACAATTTAAAATTTTGAAAGATCTTAACGAGGAAAGGAGGATATTAAAAATATTATTTAAGTACAACATTTTGCAAATTTTTTTTTTTTTAAAAATCAAATAGAAAACAAGTGTTTGTTTAATTTTAAGTAGTTTACTCAAAGTAGCTATCCTTTGGGGAATTGAATTAGAAAACCTTAAAAATTAGCAGCAAATATTAGCAAGCACGCGAACACAATAAAATAAAGAGGGAAAGAAACTCGGGCCCAAGTTTGGTTTTATGTCCGCCTGGACCAATACTTGGGCCTAACCTTGTTTTGGGCCGAAGGCCCATTTAAATCATCTGCACCTGTCTTAGTCTAACATAATGAAATATTTCTATTTGGGCCTTAGGCCCAATTCTTCCACCTGTCCTAAATTCAAACAAGACGATAATAAGTAAAATAACAAGGGCTTAGGCCCAAAATAACAAAATACAACTTTTGAATTAGGAGTGGGCCTTTGACCAATCTTTCAATTCTTCGATCTGCTTCGTATTTTTAACCTCGGGACCTTTACGCCGATTTTGAGATGGTTGACTCGATGATGGAGGAATTTGAGCCTTTACGGCTTTCTCGAAATGCAAGGAGAAATATGAGTTTATGACAAACTTGGGCAGATTTTACATGCAACAACGAATAATCGAGAGTTAGAATAAAGGTAAAATCCCAACAGAACGATGATCAAATAATTAATTCGAGATGGAGGCAAGCGTATGAATTACTTTAGGAAATGAGATCATGGTTGCAAAAGTAATACACCTCTAGACAGAAAGGTCAAGAACTCATAACCAAAAATTAAAATTAAAATAATAATAATATAAAAAAAAAAAAGGAAAATATAATCACTACGACACAAGAGGGACCACTTAGTTTAATGAGACTCATCAACTACATAGAAATATGGCACCAAATAAGTAAATTGAAGCACTGTCCATCAGGGGACTAAATGGAATTCAAATCCATGACTGAACAATAAATAATTAAAGGGATGCAATTCTTAACTAGTTATTTCTAAAGAGCCAAACATTCGCATTCTCGGCAATTAATGAAGGGACGATAATAAAATATAACTAGATGCCATAGTAAGCCTACTACACTCTCTACGCACGAGTATGTATCTAAATTAAGAAGACAATATACTGATTTAGGCATAAGTAAATGAATCGGACAAACATTCATACCGAACAAGGCATGTTTAATATACTAAAGGAGACGGGTAGCGGAACTAAGAATGCTTTTAGTAGTAACGACAAAATAATCATGGAACCAAATCAGGAAGAAGAAAGGCATGACGATTTAAATTCGAAAGGCAATAAATCAAGGCCAAATCATTTTTAACCTATTATTTTCACTATAGAGCACAACAATCAAACAAAATTAAGCAGATGTCGAGCCAATTTAGAGACTAAAAGAACAGATCCCTTGATAACTAAGAGGCTTGGATTTTGTTTCGGTGAACACATTTAAAATAGGGAGTAACAGAGGCACAAAAATAAATTTTGAACTATGATATTCTGATTCACGTACTTAACATTAAGCAGAAAATGAATGATACGATGTCAGACACTAACCATTTACGCAGATTCATAAAGATGCACATGAACCGAGACTAACAACGCATTTTTTTAAAAAAATAAAAAATAAATCATGACGACACTATGAGAACTAAAGTGATTAGGCAGCAGCAACCAACAAACAATTTTCCCACATCTATGCACTCACATTCATGCCACAAAAAAAAATGTAACTCCAATATAGATATACGCTAGGAAAACTAAAATATTAAGCGAGCTGGGAGTTATTCACCTTTTGGTGAGCAGCGACTGAAACCCACGAGCAGGAGAACAACAACTTCAATACCACAACGAGATTCCGACGAGCTTTGCAAGTGGCGAACACTAGAATCAATTTCCTCATCGATTCTTGCTTGAATCTCAGCTACTGACCTTATATATGTATTCTTATATTTGTGTATATATATTTTTTTTCTTCCAAAATCCCCCTTAATGCTGAGAAAGAAGAGAGCTTATATAGAGGGACACTAGGGTTCGGATTTGGGAGGGAAATCGATGAAAAACGGACTCAAAGGCCCAATTCCAAAATTTCAAACTCGAAATCTCTTTCCATTTTTAGGGAAACACCCTTTTTCTAAGGCTTCAACTCTATTCCGGAAGAGGAAAGGGAGATGGATAGACTCGATCGACCGCTCGTACTTGAGTGCCGACGTGGAGTAATCTCGTGGTGGCAAAGACGAAACAACAGTCTGCTATAGCCGAAAGCACTGTACAAGAATAGTACTGGATGAGGAAGAAGACATTGCTTGCTGCCGTGTATTGCTCTGTATTTTGACGCCTTTCTCTGTAACGTTTGGAAGAAACGTTGCTGATTTTCTTTTGCTGTTAGAAGTTGGGCCGGGTTGGGCATATGGGTTATTTTGTGCTGTTTGTATTACGTGTTTGCTAGGTATTTTGGATTGGAACTATTTTGTGGGCTGGGTTAGCTGCTGTAAATGTTTGGATCGCTGGGAGTTTGTTAATTGGGATGGAAATGTGAGAAGTGAGCTGGGATTTGGAAAGTTGCTGAATGAATGGCCCAAATTGATTTCTCAATTACAAAAGTGTTAAAAAAGGATACGACAACATTTTCTATTGCAAACTTGGGTTACAATTATAGCCACAGGACATAGCCAAATTGAGATAATCTAATGAATTAGGCTAGGAATCGAATGGGATGAATATATATTAATTAATTAATGAGTTTCTTAATTTCAATGAAATAAGATAATTAATTTAGTTATAAACTAATTAATCAAAAAATAAATAAATAAATAAATAAATAATAATAATAATAATAATATATATATATATATATATATATATATATAAATTATTATATGGCTAAACTGATTAGTAGGGCATTTATGTAAAAGTAGAATCTCTTTTCGATGCGATTTTTCGAATATTTATAAAATATACTAATTATATAAAAATATATTTATTATTTAAAAATCATAAAATGACTAAAATTAACTTGAAAATATTTGATTTTTTTTGTTAATTATCCCAAATCGTTTGAAACTAAAGAAGCTCGATGATTAATTCCAATCGGGGAGGGTCAAAATTGGGTGTCAATAGGTACTAATCCTTTTCTTGGTATTTATTTTAAGTTGAAATGTTGTGTTATATATTTCATGTTGGATGTTTGAGCTGAATGTTAGATGTTACACCCTTAGTCTACTTAGAATAATCTCATTCGAGGACGAATGTTTCCAAGGGGGAGATATTGGAACACCTCGGTTTTTGAAAGAACTAGAATTAGAAAGAAATTTAATTGGAAATAGCAAAATCTGAAATTTTGCAAGTTATGCTAAGTATGAGTTTTGGGTCAACTTCAAATGACCATAACCTTCAGTACAGAATGAGTAAGGTGGCCTATAATATATCCACTGAAAGGTCTTGGAATCCTCTTCCCAACGCCACCGAGTTTGCTAATTTTCGAGCACGTATGAGGGAGATATGCCAATTTGAAGTCGGACTATCCATTTAAGAAAAGTTACCCACATTTAAGAGGAGTATTTTGGTCTTTTCCCTACCCTATCAGATTTATTTCGTTTTTAGTAATTAAATAGGGGTCTAAACTGGTTTGGTTCAATTTACACAATCATAATTCACGCTAGGGTTTTTGAAAAGAGTTCAAGAAGAGAAAAGAGGATAAAAGAGGAGAAAGGTCAAGATTTCGTCAAGTTCTTGAGGTTTCGTTGTGGATTTCACCAAGGGTTTGAACCCTAAGAGGTATGTGAGTTCACATAGCGTTGGGTTCGTTCACCCACGTGCCAATCATGATTATTTGAGTTCTGGATGAGTTTCATTGAAGTTTCTTTCATAATCTTGATGTTGAGTTTTTGATGAGTTCTTGAGATAATTGTATGAGTTTTAAGGTTGTTTTTAGTAGATTCTTGTGTACTATTGTTGGGTATTTGAATCTAAGTGATTGGGGAAGAAACCATTCGATTCGAGGCGAATTAGGGTCGAAAAACGAGTAAGAAAATTCGTCAAGTGTTCTAGGAAAAGAGGTGGGGCGCCGCGTCACTCAGTGCACCCCAAGTCTGGTTTTGTAGGTTGTCCTCTGGGGCGCCGCGCCACTTAGTGCACCCCAAACTTCTTTCTGTAGTTCAGGGTCTAGCGCCTTGCCCCACTCAGTACGCTAGGTTCGCCTGGTCCTCTACCCTTTCTTACTTCTCTCTGTTTGAGTTCCCTCGAATCGTACCTATGTTTTCTAGTTGATTTCTACACTCTAAGGTACGTCTAAACATCGAGAGATCACCCATTACATGAGATCATAACCCTTGAATCCATAATTCAAATTCAAGGTAGAGCTAAGAGTCAAGTCTAGAGAGTTCTTGAAGTCCTTTCAAAAATTCTTTTACAATTGTTTTAAACTTTTTTTAAGACTTAAGCATTGAGTTTGAGGAAGAGTAGAGCTGAGTTCATTCTCTTTAAAATGATATATGGGAACTAAGTATTTCCACTTAGATATCAGAGAGGGAACACTTTTATTTAGTTAATTATGTATTAACAGCTAGTACGTCGTTGTTGAGTTAGAATACCCCAAACAGTGTCATTTGAACACTTGGTTAAAAAAGAATTTGGAAGAAAATCAAGCGCACCAAGTGCGTGTGATAACTAGAAATTCATAATTCTAAAGAGTCTCGAGTTTCCCATAGAAAGCATGTGGCTCAACAGTTTCAAGATTTAGGAATAGTTTTGGTTATGTCTATCTTATCCACCATATATAACAATGAACTTTGTCCAACACCATTAAACAGGATAGAGCAACGCTTAACTTGCAATTCATGACACAAAGAGTAAATTTGTTCACATTTAAGATGAGAGGAAACACTAATTTTCAAAAGAGTTTTCCTGAGCAGTTTTAGTACCATCTCTTTTAAGAGAGAGACTTTTTGAGTAATAATCTCAAACCACAGAAAGAGTTATGTTTTTAAACATATGAACTAGTTACATTTTGGGAGTAGTATTGAGCACCGATATGGGGACGAGTTCAGTTAACTCAAGTCTCCATAAACCATGTAACCAACATGGGTAGAAAAAGTTATACTTTTTAGATGATTCCTTAATGTTGTAAGCATAGACTAGTGGATCCACTTAGTAGTAGGTTCTATACCCCAGCAAAGTATAGGATAGTTCTGGCAGCGTGGGCTAGACGTTGTATCATCACATAGCTCATAGTGATGGTTGTCGGTAAGAGAATCTCCCACAGAGTTACTTTTATTTTCATATACAAAACTAAGTTATTATTGTGTCTTTCAATACACTGAGTTGCTATCTACATGTTTTAATGCTTTTCTTTATACTACCTCTTTATTTTTGCTTTATATTGAAATGAGTTGAGTAGAGTTGAGACGAGGTAAGTGTTTTTTTCAGTTCCAGTTCAAGCTTATGTCTTATTTATATTTTCCCTCACATGCTCGTACATTCCATGTACTGACGCCATTTGGCCTGCATCATTTTATGATGCAGATACAAGTAACCAGGATCAGCATCATGCGCTTCGTTGGTCTAATTGAGCTTCAAAGTAGTTGGTGAGCCTCCTTGCTTTTCGGAGGATCCCTTTTTTACTTATTCATTCTAGTTTTATTAGGATATCGTGGGTCTTGTACCGACATCCATCTCAGTTAGTAGAGGCTTCATGTATAGATAGTTATAGTTGATAAGTCTTGTTCACTTCAGTTATTGATGTCTGAGACTTGAGTTGCCACTTTGGCTAGTGAATATTTTCCTTAAATATTCTGAGCAGTTATCTGAGATAAAGTTTTTCATTTGAGTTATTCAATGTAGAGTAAGTCTTCCGCTACAAGTTAAGCAAGGCCAAGAATTCTCTTGGGGCCAACAATGGTTCTCGAGTGCCAGTCACGTCCATTGTGTAGGCTCAGGGCGTGACAGATGTTGTGATTACCAGGAGCATGTGCTTAAGGCATGTTGGTGGTGGATACTAGAGGCATGTCTTGAGAATAAAAATTATTTTGGGGTTATGATGCCGAATTTGAATGATATGAAAAAATTGGGAGTTGCATGTTTGTGGGAGGCATATTAGTGGAGTTCAGTTGATTTATACGATGAGAGGTAGGATGGGTGGGTAGAGGATGACTTGGATGAGAAGTCTGATTCATAGTAGTGTGGTTATCTATGCCTGCCTCAAATGGGTTATTGAGAGATAGTGATAATTTGGCCAAGTCACGCATATTAGCCATTTCTTCTTCTAGCTCTATAAATTTTCTTTCTAGTCTTAAAACCAAATCATACGAATGATTCTCCCCATTAGAAGTCCTAGAGAATTCTCTTGAAACGATAACACCAATTTTTCCTATGATGTTATTGTTATCAGTCATTTTACCTTTTCCTTTATAATTTTGACTTTAAGGAAGAGGAGGGGAAGGAGGCCCTTTTGATCGAGTGTGGTAGGCCACAGTACACAAATCAACCTTTTGGGTAAGGGGAGGCAAAAAATAAAAATCAAAAGAAAGAAAAATTAGGAGCGCAAACATATTTATAATAAACATATTGGTTAGCTAAAATAGACGTCCTAAAATGCAAGGAGCCTGGTTGAGCCAGAGGTAGGCCTAAGACGAAACGTAAGTGATTTTCGATTGTTAATCCAAGCCTTGTTTACATTATATGGAGTTTAGAGTTAGAAAAATGTGAGAAATAAACTATTTTATTGATAAATGTAACTATTACAACTTTTGAAAGCGATAAATACATAAATTAAATTAAGAGGGTGGGATAACAAATGGGGATGATGCTAAATTTCAAGCTCTTCATTCCATTAGACAACTCAAATTAACTTGGCCATTAAGAATCTTCACAAAGAAAGACAACAAATAAATTTCTAAATTCCATAATATCATAACTTGACTTGGATTAATTTATCGTGATCACTTTAACACATAATATGAAATTTATCTAAAGGGTGTTGGAGCCCTTTAGACGATAAGGTGGCTACTAATAATGTGGATTGACGTCAAGGGTCAATTCACCTAGGTTTTCCATGAATGTATGACTTAAATTTTCTCAGATTTGGGTAGACACGGGCTGAAGGTATTCTATGCGAGAAGGTTGTAGTTCCATGGTAGTAAGACTATCCGTTTCTGTCACGCATATGTCAGTTCTCTAATATAGGGTATTTGAAGAGAATTTTGTGAGAAGTGCAAAGTCACAACATCACGAATGAAAAAAGGAGGTTCCCATTAGGGGTAAGTATGAGCGGAATGACAGTTTATTAAAGCGATAACTACTAGCAATTAAGTGAAAAGCGGTAACACATTAACAATTTAAGGAAAACAATAGATAAATAAATAAATAAAATGCAAAAAGAAATCAATTATTTAAGGAAAAGGGAGATGGACTAAACATGTAAATAAACAATAAAGGAAAAAGGAAGAGGATTAAACATGAGAATAAACAAATAAAGAAAAGAAAGGGAGGATTAAACATGGAAATAAAACAAGCAAAGTAAAAAGAAAGCAAATAAACATGTAAATAAATAAGGAAAGCAAATAAGAATTAGGCATGATATTAACAAAGCAAAAAAGGAAATAAACAAATAAACAAAATACAATCCACATAAAAAAATGAAACACATAATGGTAAGAACCTAGGTTATATCTTCAGTAGAGTCGCCATGTCAAGCTCCATATTTCGCAAAACGGGTTTGTGCAACGACTTGACCATTCTTTTCTTTTTTGATTAAAAGAATAGTCGTCAGCTAAAGGATTAAAGGCTCGTTAGGTCACCATTCTATCCTAACTTATCTTTATTAAGGTCAACAAAACCAATATTCGGGTAAGGGTTCAAGTTACCTCAAAAGGAATGTGTTAGGTACCTTTTGAGGTCCACAAATATGATTCCCGACCGTATCTCATAAAATTAAGTGGGGGATTGTTAAACGATGTGGCAAATAAAGTCACTTATTAATTAATTTAAGAACTATGTGATAAAGAATAAGAAAATTTTATTTTAAAACAAGCATGTAAAGTTAATTTTAATAACTAAACACAAGTCTAAGTGATAGAGCGCTTAAACATGCTAACTTATTTTATTACTCAAGCGATAAATAAAGACAACCAAAAGGGCATTAGTTATTTATTAACTAAAGTAAACTATATGATAAAATAAGCGAAACTTTATTTTAAGCAAACTTGACTAAGATAAGCAAAGCAATTATTTTATTAACACAACCATTTAAGTTATAATGCAACAAATTAAACTTATTTATCGTGATTATTATTAAAATTAATTTTCTTCAAAAATAAATATTAATAATGAGGTAACAATTAATTAAGAGAATAAATACTCAAAGAAAGAGTGTAAAAATCAAAAGATACGAAAAAATTAGAAAGGTCACACGTAAGCTAATCTACCCCAAAAGATGAAAACAATAATAAAAAAATTAAAATTTATTTGTAAGGATGCAAAAACTTAAGATTTAAGCAAATCCGTAAGAGAATTCATGGAGGCTACAAATGTTTGTTCCTCTATAAGGATGATACCAACGATATTATTAATCGCGTTCTTTCAACATAGAAACAATTTTATTTGAGGCGGTCTTAGAAAATAATAATAGTATTCAAATGATATTTCAAAGATTTGAATTAAATATAACAAAAATACAATTACATATAAGTACACATAATACTCTTTTCTTTTAAAAACAAATAGAACTCTTGGGTAGATGATACTTCCAAGGGTGCGTCAGCTTGATTAAAAATTGGGATTAGACCTCGTAATACCTTTTACTTTTTCACTAACTATAGTTTAGGAGATAGTATTATATATAAAAGTGTCATGTCCAATCCAGAACACGAAAACAATAATTAGACAACGACTTTACTGAAACTTTAACAAATGACCTTGAGTATAAATACTTGAATAAAAATAAGTAAAAGAAAAATGATAAAGTGACACATGAGAGAGAAAAAAAAGAAACACGTAGCATATAATTTCCCACCCCAATTAATAGCAGCCCCAAATTTTTAATATTACATCGCGAGTGAGAGTTGATACAAATACAATACAAACCAAAGAATAAATAAAGAAAAACGACAACAATATAACTCCTAAATAAAATCAATATTGGCCCGAACATCCTATGTTACGCCCCGAATCTACACTCTGAACGTGGCCGGCACTCGAGAACCATTGTTGGTGCCCAAGCGAACCCTTGGCCTGACTCCATACTCAGCGGAAGACTTACTCACCAATATATGAACTCAAAAGCAAAGATTTAACTCATATATGTCAGATACATAAATCAAAATAATTAGAAAAACATTCAACTAGCCCAATGAGGCAACTCAAGTGTTAAACATTTAACAAGGGAAATGAAAAGACTCCTCAAAACACTATTGTATATGAAGCCTCTAATAACTATGAGGGAAGTCGGGACAAGACCCACGACCTCCTAACAAAAATGAAAACAAATGTTTAATCCACCGAAGCAAGGAGGCTCACCAAAGAAACTCTGGAACTGCAAGTGGTATCAAAGGAGCGCCTGTTGATGACCCTGATTACCTGTGTGTGCATCATGAAAGATGCAGACCAAATGACATCATTACATGGAATGTACGATCATGCAAAGGGAACTCTAAAGCACAGACATAAGCTTGAACTTGATAAAAAGTAAGAACATACTCACCTCATCTCAACTCAACTCAAGGATACTCAAAGATACCCAAAGATACTCAAAGATACTCAAACTCAGAAATACTCAACTCAGTCCAATATAAAAGCAACAATAAAGATGCATTATAAAGAAAGCTTTTTAAAATAGTAGATAATAATTTAATGTATTTAAAAATACAATAATAACTATTTTACTCTTATTTGGAGATTCTCTAACGACAACCATCACTATGAGCTATGTGATGATACATCGTCTCGCCCACGCTGTCAGAACTGTCATATACCTTGGCGGAGTATATGACATCCTCAACTAAGTGGATCGACTAAGCTATGCTTTAAAAAAAATAAGGAATCACCTAAAAAGTATGACCCTCTTTACCCATGTTGGAATACATGGTTTATGAGGACATTGAGTTGTCTGAACTCGTCCTCATATCGGTGCTCAATACTAATCCCAATAATATAAGTCATGCTCATATGTTTGAAAATATTTCCCCATCCTCAAATTTTGAAATTATTACTTAGAAGGTTATCTTAAAAGAGATAGTACTCAAACTCCTCATGAACTCATTTGGAAATCGACGTTTCCTCTCATTTTAAATGTAAAAACATTTACTCTTGGGAATACTTAGTTCCCTTATATTCATTTTAAAAACATGAATTCAACTCTTATCATCCTCATACTCAAGTACTCAAGTCTTAAAACAAGTTTTAAAAGTTTGTAAAAGACTTCTCAAAAAGACTCAAAGGGCTCTCTCAAGCTTGACTCTTAATCTTTTTTTTTTGAATTTGAAATGTGCATTCAAGAGTTATGATTCATGATATATAGGATCTATCGATGATTAATGAAGGTTTAAATAGTTAGAATTAAGAAAGGAATGAAAGCTCGACTCAAAGAAACAAGTGCGGAACGAAAACGAAGAAGAAAAGTGGCCTGACACTTTGTGGGGCAGGGGTGGCGCGCCACGCCAGGCCTCCCCTTACTAGGGCTGTTTTGTGGTGCACTACTAGAGCTCCACGCCAGCCCTGCTGGTGCATCGGGGGCACAGCACTCCAGCCCATTTCCAGAGCATTTTGACGAATTTTTCTTCTCAATTTTTTGCCCTAATTCACCTAGAATCGATTGATTTCTTCCAAACTCTCTTAGATTCGTATAACTAACATAAGTAAATGAAAATCTACTCAAAACTCCTCAAGAACAACTCAAACTCAAACCCTCGCCTCAAGAACTCATTAAACTCCAATAGTAGAGATTGAAGAACGAAACTTTCAAGAAAACACATCAAGAATTTCAATACACAGATTTCATGGATGAATTTTAATCAAGAAACTCATGATTGGCGTGAGGTTGAAAGAACCCATCACTATGAAATCTTAAATACCTCATAAGGATCACATTCTTGGTGAAATTCCTCAAAGCCTGCAAGAATCTTGAACGCTTGAAGCTTTTTCTCCATTTTTCTCCTCTTGAACTTAGACCTAGTTTCTTGAATGCTTTAGACTCGGGTGTAAACTGATTTTAATCAGCTTTGACCCCTAATTGGGTGAAAAACACGTTTAAAGCTAAGGGAGTACGGGAAAGATCAAAATACCCCTCCTTGATTCGGATGAATTTCCTTAATCGGACAGGCGGAACTCAAACAGGCATGTCTCCCTCATCTGAACTCAGAATTTAGCAAACTTGGTGGCATTGGAAAGAGGACTCAAAGATCTTTCATTTGATAACTCATTGTCCACCTAAATTATACGTGTCGTTTGAAGTTGATGCAAAACTCACATTTTAAGAATAACTTGCGCAAATCTCAAATTGGCTATTTCTAATTTAGTACTTTCTAAAATTAGCCATTTCTAAGAGCGATGTGTTACAATATCTCCCCCTTGGTAACATTCGTCCTCGAATGAGATCACTCTAATTAGAACTAAGGGTGGCAACATCTAACACCCAACTCAAACGCCCAACATGCAATCTAACACAACATAACATATCAATTTAAAGAGTATTTTACAAAAAGTAATTACCTTGGTCAGGAATTTCTCCGGAAGGAAATATATGTGGTTATATCTTCTTCATATCATCCTCAGCCTCCCAAGTAGCTTCCTCAATAAATTGGTTCCTCCATAAGACCTTGACTGATGCGACCTCCTTAGTTCTCAACTTGCGAACCTGCCGATCAAGTATCTCAACGGGTATCTCCTCATAAGATAGACTATCATTAATACCAATATTCTCGGTAGGTATTATAAGTGAAGGATCACCCATACTCCTCTTTAACATTGAAATGTGGAATACCGGATGTAGTGGTGCTAACTCTGATGGTAACTCCAACTCATAAGCCACATTGTCAATTCTCTTGGATATTCTGTAATCACTAATATACCGAGGACTAAGCTTCCCCTTCTTGCAAAATCTCATAGCACCCTTCATGGGTGAAACCTTAAAATAAACCCAATCGTCCACCTCAAATTCCAAGTCTCTTCTCCTGACATCTGTATAGGATTTCTGACGACTTTGCGCTATTTTCAACCTTTCTTGAATGATGTTCACCTTCTCCATAGCTTGATGAACCAAGTCTGGTCCTATCAACCCAGCTTCACTAACCTCAAACCATCCAACATGAGATCTACATCTTCTCCCATAAAGAGCCTTATAAGGAGCCATCTGTCTACTAGAGTGGTAACTATTGTTGTAAGTAAACTCAATAAAAGGTAAGTGATCATCCCAATTACCCTTGAAATCGATCACACACTCCCTCAACATATCCTCTAAAGTCTGAATCATACATTCTACTTGACCATCAGTCTGAGGATGGAAAGCAGTACTAAGTTTCACCTTCGAACCCGAACCTTTCTAGAAAGACTTCCAAAATTGTGCGGTAAATTGTGCACCTCTATCTGAAATAATAGACACATGAACTCCATGAAGTCTGACTATCTCTTGGATATACAATCTGGCATAATCTTTTGCTGAATAGGTAGTCCTTACTGGCAAGAAATTTGTTGATTTAGTCATCCGATCTACAATCACCCAAATCGAATCATGCTGCCTGCGAGACCGAGGTAAACCAATAATGAAATCCATATTGATCATCTCCCACTTCCATTCTGGAAGATCTATGTTCTGAGACATACCACCAGGCCTCTGGTGCACTATTTTGACTTGTTGACAATTTGGGCACTTAGCAACGAACTCTACAATACACCTCTCCATACTACTCCACCAATAGACTTCTTCTTCTTCTTCTCCTCCTCCTCCTCAAATTTCTTAACGTAGAAAGATGCAGCACATCCTTTTTTGTCTCTCCCAAAAAAGTTGATTTGTTATTTTTTCTTTCTTCAAAAAATATTGCGACAGTATGTACTCTTAATAATACATTTAACCTTTTACTTTAACTCATCAACATTAAAAGATAAAGTTTTTCTAGGCAGTTAGAATTTTCACAAAAATAAAAGAGACACTCCCAATACAATGTAATTTTTCGGTCATTTGGTTTATGTTATATGTTTAGATTTGAATTTATGTTGCCATACATTAAATGTTTTCATTTGTTAGAATTTATGTTGCTATACATTAAGTGCTTTCATTTGTTAAAGTTATTACAGTAAATCATAAAGTTCTCGAATCACACTAATGTTTCATTTGTTTTCAGTGATACGAAGGATCACTTAAGAGGAGAGTGTTTTTTCGTTCTTATCACTTATAATGTGATTGCTTTTTATCATCATTTCATACATCACACTGGTATTATACTTATAAAGAACTTGAAAGAACATAAAATCTACAAATTATTTTCTTAATTTAAATTAAGACAAGATAAATAAATAATCTAATAAATTTAGTTAATTAAATTTATTGTATATATTTTCAAGCGTTAAATAAAGAATATAATAAAATATAACTTTTTAATATAACAAAATATTATTTTATATTATCTACAACATTTTTTAAAAAATTAAATGAAATGAAAAGAAAAGATAATTCGTGTATATAATCAATAGTGATAAAAATACATTAACAATTCAAACACAAATATATAAATAGTGTAACTTCATATTTTATATGATATGTTATGATGTGACCCTTTTCTATTAAATTAATTAAATAATAAATAGTATAATAAAATTAGTTGGTTAAAAAATTAACGTGATTAATGTTGCTAATCATGCGGTCGTCAAACGCGGCACTTTAGGTTAGTCATGGCAGTAGGATTCTTTTTCTTATTTTGATTTTAAACATTAAGTTTTGAATTAATTTAAGTAGGTATTCTAATTTCTAAGTATAACTAGATATCGGATTCCGTGTTAGCGCGAACCCACTATATGTTATTCTTTTTATTTTAATTTTTATGAAACTGATGAAACTTAGAGATTTAATCAAATTTTAATATAATTTTTACATATTTAAGTTATTAATTATTGCAATTTGTAGTACTTTTACGTAGTTTTTAAATAATATTATATGCTACTCCTTTTGTCCCAATTTATATGACACTATGTAACAACCTGTTCCCGTCGTTACAGAAAAGCCAATGGGGAAAGAATTTGGGCCAATTTTTTTTTGAATAGTGACTTGGAAATTTCTAGCCTAGGCAAGACTTGGACGAAATCTGAGTAAGGTGAGGTCTAGGGAAATCTGGTAATAAATGGGGGGTTTAATCATGAATTTGATCACATGAGCGGATAACCAAGACATTAAGGAGCCCGTACAGCTTTCCGAAATCAAATTTGGGCAAATAGAACTCCTGAAACTAATCTTAGCGTGAAGGGGTAGTTTTTGAAATCAAGGTTTGAAGGTGTGTTGCGAAATGGGATCTTGGAACTCAAATTCCAAGTTTATGTCTTCGTACAAGCCGCTGGAGTGGGATTAATCCCTCTAGGGCGGGGCCACTGTGGTGGGTTGGGGCCCGATATGGCGGAGCAGTCACGACTTTAATTAGGGAAAAACCCCGAAAACGTTATTTTCTGCAAAACTTCGTTCTTGAGAGCTAAGGAACGACCCAAGGAAGTTTCTTGACAGTTTTCCACGATTTCTAGTGCTAAAGGTAAGATAATTACACTCCTAATCCGTATTTCGATTCGTAGAACTTAGAATCTTGGGTAATGGTGGGAAAAGACCTAGTTGAGTATTGAGATCTTGGGTTTGGCCTAGGATTGATAGTTTGATTATTATCCGGGTAAATTAGGCCTTGTTTATTGATCCTTTCATTACTTAACTATTTTAGACCAAGAACAAGTTGTAAGAATTCGGAAAGGGAAGGCTCACGTGTTTTAGGAGTATTCAGGCCTGGCTTCAAGGTAGGTGATGATTCAATTTCCTGTTTGAATGATATATGTCGGTTAATTACTTCATTGTATGCATGCATGTATGTGAATATGGAAATGTAAATTGAATCTAATGAAATGATTATGTGTGAACAATTGCATGCCATGAACTGTTACTTGACCATAGGACTATGTGTACTATTCATTATGGTGTGGTTGTGATTGTGGTTGTGCTGATTGGATCAGGTGTCACATTCCGACATATACATTGGATCGAGTGTCACATTCTGACACATATATTGGACCTGATGTCACGTTCCGATACCTATATATATTGGATCGGGTGTCACATTTTGACACACTAACAGTTTGGGTGTGGGTTCCATGAGAGGACCACTTGTGTTTATTACATTCATGTCTACCTGTAACTGATATTGGAAATTTTTATGTTGTTTCTGAAATGATAATTGAACTATGCATTATGTGTATGTGTGCTTACTGTGTTGTAATTACTGCTTGTAATTCGCTTACTGGAGTAGTCGCGTGATCCTACCAGTACACTATGGTTTGTGTACTAACACTACACTTGCTCATTCTTTGTTGAGTACAGAGCATCTTTATGCGGCTACTAATTCTTAGCTAGGGGATCATTGATCGAGACCGAATTCGAGAGTGAGCCAGTTCTTTCAGGCTGCCATGGATGCTCTATTTTGTTTAGTCCATTCTTTTCGGACTCCGACTATATAGTTAGGCTTATTCATATTTTTAGTTTTGGGTTTGTACCTCTTTTTCTTAGACTTGTTGAATTATAGAGATTTGGTAGAATTACTTTTAGGTTCTAGGGGTTGAACTTCCGTAATGGTTTGTTTAGATTGTTTATTTAAACCCTTTGGAGTTTATGGGAAATCCATTTTTACTCATCATTTAAACCTGCTTCAGTATCTTTAAGTATTATAGTTTTCTTAAGTTGCTTAGTCTGGTTTTCCCACTGGAAGGTTAGTGAGGGTGTGAATCACAATTGTCTGGGTCGTGACAAAGCTGGTATAAGATCCTTAGGTTCATAGATTTCATTGTACCAAAACTAGTCTAGTAGAGTCTTGCAGAACGGTACGAAGACGTCTGTACTTTTCTTCAAAAGGTTATAGGATTTAGGAAATCTCTTCGTTTTCTTCTCCTTTCGTGCTATGACTTGATTCCAATTGGTGTTTGGTGATCCAAATTGGTATTTAATCTATTTCACTCTTCTATCCGCAGATGGTTAATATGCGATACAACGAAGTTAGGCCCGTAGCCCCAATCAATGAGCCAGCAGAGGAGTCTGCAACAAGAAGTCGCGGTCGAGGCAGGGGTAGAGGAAGAGGAATGCGCAGAGGCCGAGGAAGGGTAGCCTATGCCAAGGGTATAGCTCCAGTTGATAATGCTCCCAGAGAAGAGGCCCCATCTGCATCTCACGAAGAGGTAGAATATAATGTGGAGATTAAAGACGAGGATGATGTTGGACTAGAGGGGGATGCACAAGTGGAGGCTGTAGGTATTCCTCCCTTAGACCCTGTATTAGCTCAGCATATCATGACTTTTCTAAAGTTTGTCGGCCCTGGAGCCCTTCACACAGTGCAAGTGACTCAACCTCCAGTCAACCCCCCTCCCCTATTGCTGTTACAATTCCTAAGGTCGGTGGAGCATTAGGCACTGATGCCTTTTTCCGTCCCCTATTGGGTCCTGTGATGACTGGTACTGAGCATGAGATGTTGACTAAGTTTCTGAAACTGAAACCGCCAGTGTTCCTTGGTTCTGAGAGTAAGGATACTTATCAGTTCATTCCGGATTGCTACGAGAGGCTTCACAAGTTAGGCATTGTACACTAGCATGGGGTAGAGTTCGTGACCTTCCATCTTCAGGGTGAGGCTAAGAAGTGGTGGAGGGCCTATGTGGAATGCAGATCGCCAGTTTTCCCCCACTCACTTGGACGCAGTTCCATGCTCTGTTTCTGGAAAAGTATATGCCCCGGACTTTGAGGGATCGGAAGAAGGATGAGTTCATGGCCTTGGAGCAGGGTGGTATGATTGTATAGCTGCTTATGAGGCTAAGTTTCATGCCTAGTCTAGATATGCTACACAATTGGTGACTACAGAGAAGGAGACGATTAGTCTATTCGTCAAGGAATTGAACCCCGAATTACAAGTATTATTTGTTCACATGACCTCTACAGGTAAAAGTTTTAATTAGGTGACAGACTTTGTGAAGAAAGTGGAAGGAGTTCGATATGATTAGCAAGCCAAGGCTTTGGCTAAGAAGCCAAAGAGCATATGTAACTTTCATGGTTCCTACTCCAGAGGTTTAGGTAGGCCGACACTTGTAACCCATCCAATTCAGTCATCCAAGCCCGCTTCTACAGGTGGTTACTCGGTTGTTCCACAACAGAATTCTATTCAGGATAGCCATGGAGCCTCACATTCGGCTGGCAGCAGGCCGTCTTTTGACCGTAGTTGTTACAATTATGGAGAACCTGGACATATGAGGAGAGATTATCCCCATCCACACATGTCTGACCCGGTGCAGCAGCAGACAAGAGCAGTGGTCCCCGCGGGCAACGGTAGTAATGGCAGAGGACGTCCACAAGGTGGGTGAGGAGGGAATCAGTGAGGTTGTGGAGGCCAGGGAAATGGTAATGCAAGTAGAGGAGCAATACAGTTAGGCAAGAAGGTTGTCTGTCAAGATGAAAAGGCTCAGTTTTATGCCTTTCCAGGCAAGACTGAGGCTGAGGCGTCTGATGCAGTGATGCCATGTACTTTTCTTGTCTGTGACCGGATGGATACTATTATGTTTGATCTGGGTTCTACTTATTGATATCTATCAGTTCAATTTGCCTTGGGACTTGATGCGGTTTGTGATGTACTTGATGTCCATATCCATGTTTCTACCCAGTTGGAGAGTCTGTAATAGTCACTAATGTGTATCGTGCTTGTCTTGTAATGTTTATGGGTTTTCATATTTGGGCTGATTTGGTTATTCTGGATATGACTGACTTTGATATAATCTTAGGCATGACTTGGTTGTCCCACTATTATGTTGTGCTTAATTGTAATGTTAAGTCGGTAACTCTAGAGATCCCGAATAGGGAAATATTAGAGTGGAAAGGGGTGTACAAGCCTAAGCCAGCTAAGGTAATATCTTTCGTCCAGGCTAGGAAACTGGTGGGGCAGTGGTGTTTGGCGTATTTGGCTCATATTCGAAGTGTTGATGTTGAGTCTCCCTCTATTGAGTCTATTCTGATAGTGTTTGAGTTTAAGAAAGTGTTTCCTACCGATTTGTTTGGTATGCCTCTGGATAGGGATATAGATTTCTGCATTGACTTGGAACCTGGTACTCGCCCCCATCTCCATACCTCCTTATCGCATAGCTCCAGCAGAATTGAGAGAGCTTAAAGCTCAAATCCAGGAGCTTCTTGATAAAGGTTTCATCCATCCTAGTGCTTCCCCATGGGATGCTTCTGACTTGTTTGTTAAGAAGAAGGATGGCAGTATGAGGATGTACATAGACTATCGACAGTTGAATAGGGTCACCATTCTCTAAAATTGATCTAAGGTCTGGTTACCATCAGTTAAAGATTAGGCCTGAGGATGTACCAAAAATGGCATTCAGGACCCTCTATGGGCACTATGAACTTAGTGATGTCATTTGGGTTAACCAATGCGCCTGCAACTTTCATGAATTTGATGAATGGTGTGTTCAAACCCTTCTTGGATTCCTTTGTTATCGTCTTTATTGAGGACATTTTGGTTTATTAGAAGAGTAAGGAAGAGCATGTCAATCATCTTCGTATTATTTTGAGTGTCCTTGGGAAAAAAAAGTTGTATGCTAAATATTCCAAGTGTGAGTTCTGGTTGACTTCAGTTTCCTTTTGGGGGAATGTGGTTTCAGGGGAAGGGGTAGTGGTAGATCCCCAAAAGATCGAAGTAGTTAAGAACTGGGCCCGGCCTAGCTTTGTGACTGAAGTTAAGAATTTTGTGGGGCTCTCCAGCTACTATCGATGGTTTGTGAAAAAAAATTCTTCTATCACAACGCATCTGACAAGCCTGACCAAAAAGTAGGTGCCTTTCGAATGGACTGAAAAATGTGAAGAGAGCTTTCAAAAGCACAAGACTCTCCTAACCACAGAACCTATTATGGCACTACCGGTAGAAGGTAAAGATTTCATTATTTATTGTGATGCCTTACACTCGGGTTTGGGTGTTGTGTTGATGCAGGATAAGAATGGCATAACTTATGCATCACGGAAATTGAAGGTGCTTGAGAAGAACTACCCAACACATGATTAGGAGTTGGCAGCGGTAGTGTTTCCTCTCAAGATCTGGCGGCATTACCTTTATGGTATCAAGTGCGAGGTGTTTACTGACCATCGTAGTCTACAATATGTATTCACTCAGAAGGACCTAAATCTGAGATAGTGAAGGTGGATGGATTTACTTAAAGATTATGATGTTACCATCCAGTATCATCCGGGTAAGGCTAACGTGGTGGCAGACGCATTAAGACGTAAGGCGGTGAGTATGGGTAGTCTAGCTTTCTTGGGTGTATCTAAGCGACCTTTGGCCAAGGAGATTCAAACCTTAGAGTCTAAGTTCATGCAGTTGGGCATCTAAAAGAAAGGTGGGCTATTAGCCAGCATTGAGGTTAAGACCACATTCATTGAGGAGATCAAGGCCAAACAGTTTGAGGATGAGAGTTTTAATGAGCTCAAAAAGAAGACAGTGTCTGGCAAGGCACAAGATGCGACTTTTGATGCGGGGGTGTGCTCAGTTTTAAGGAAAGAATTTGTGTTCCCCAAGTGGATGACTTGATTCAGAAGATGTTGACAGAATCTCATGGTTCGTGGTATTTCATTTATCTGGGTGTGACCAAGATGTATCGAGATTTGAAACGACTTTATTGGTGGCCTGGCATGAAGAAAGACATAGTTGAGTTTGTGGCTAAGTGCCAAAACTGCCAACAAGTAAAGTATGAGCATCAAAGACATGCAGGTTTGTTTCAGCGAATGCCAATCCCTGAATGGAAGTGGAAAAGAATAGCTATGAATTTTGTGGTTGGACTTCCCAAAACCTTGGGGAAGTTTGATTCCATTTGGGTGGTGGTTGATAGACTGACTAAGTTAGCCCACTTCATTCCAGTCAAAGTAGACTATAATGCGCAGCAGTTGGCTAAGGTGTATGTGAAAGAGATAGTGAAGATGCATGGAGTGCCCCTTTCTATCATCTTGGACCGTGGTACGCAGTTCACATCTAAGTTTTGGGGATAATTGAATGAGGAATTGGGCACTCAACTCACTTTTAGCACAACCTTCTATCCACAAACGGACGGATAGTCAGAGAGAACTATTCAAGTGATAGAGGACATGTTAATAACATACGTGATTAACTTTAGAGGGCATTGGGACAAGTTCTTACCTTTGTGTGAGTTCTCCTATAATAACAGTTACCACTCCAGTATTGACATGGCACCGTTTGAGGCACTTTATAGGAGGGGATGTAGATCACCCATATGATGGTTTGAGGCTGGAAATGTGACACATTTGGGGGTTGATTTGGTGAAATATGCTCAGTATAAGGTGAGAAACATCCAAGCGAAGCTTCTAGCAGCCTAGAGTCGACAGAAAAAATATGCAGACCGTAAAGTGAGAGACATGACATTTCAGGATAGTGAGCAAGTTCTTCTTAAGGTGTCACCCATAAAGGGGGTGATGAGGTTCGGCAAGAAGGACAAGGTTAGTCCTCGATACATTAGGCCATTTGAGATTCTTGATTGTGTAGGGCTACTGGCTTATAGGTTGGTTTTACCGCCTAGCCTATCCGGAGTCCATCTAATGTTTCATGTGTCCATGTTGAAGAAGTATCATGGGGACATAGATTACATCATAAAATGGGTCTCGATTTTGTTAGACAAAGACCTTCAGTATGAGAAAGAACTGGTTGCAATTCTTAATCGCGATGTCTGGAAGCTGAGGACCAAGGATATAAAGTCCGTGAAAGTTCAATGGAAGCATCGTCCGGTTGAGGAAGCTACTTAGGAAACCGAGAAGGATATGCGAGACAAGTATCCCAGTTGTTCTACGATTCAGGTACTACTCTACTCTTACCTTAGCCAATTTTTCCTAGTTTATCACTCGAGGATGAGTGATGGGTAAATTGGTATCAATTATAACAACCTTTTCTCGTCGTTATGGAAAATCCAAAGAGGAAATAATTTGGGCTAGAAAACTTTTCAATAGCGACTTGGAAATTTCTAGCCTAGGCCAAACTTGGATAAAATCTGAGTCAGGTGAGGTCTAGGGAAATCTGGTAATAAATGAGGGGTTTAATCATGAATTTTATCACATGAGCTGATAGCCAAGACGTTAAGGAGCCCATACAACTTTACGGAATCAAATTTTGGCGAGTAGAACTCCCAAAACAGATATTAGCGTGAAGGAGTAGTTTTCAAACGTCAAGGTTTGAAGGTGTGTTGCGAAATGGGAGCTTTGAACTCAAATTCCGAGTTTCTATCTCCGTGCAAGCCTTTGGGGTGGGGCCGTTGTAGCGGGGAAGTCGCGACTTAAATCAGGAAAAATCCCCAAAAACGTTATTTTCCGCAAAACTTTGTTCTAGCGCTAAAGGTAAGATAATTACCCCCCTGATCCATATTTTTATTCGTAGAAATTAGGATCTTGGTAATTATCGTTGGGAAAGGGTTTTGGCCTGAAGTTAATGGTGGAAAAAGCCCTAGTTGAGTATTAGGATCTTGGGTTTGGCCTAGGATTGATAGTTTGATTATTATCCGAGAAAATTAGGTCTTGTTTATTGATCCTTGCATTACTTAACTGTTTTAGACCAAGAACAAGCTGAAAGAATTCGAAAAGGGAAGGCTCACGTGTCTTAGGAGTATTCAGGCTTGGTTTCGAGGTAGGTGATGGTTCGATTTCCTGTTTGTATGATATATGCCGGTTAATTGCTTCATTGTATGCATGTGTGTATGTGAATATAGAAATATGAGTCGAATCTAATGAAATGATTATGTGTGAACAATTGCATGTCATGAACTGTTACCTGACCGTGTTACTATATGTACTATTCATTATGAGGTGGTTGTGATTGTGGTTTTGCTTATTGGATCGAGTGTCGCATTCCGGCACATATATTGGATCGGGTGTCACGTTCTGACACATAAATAGTTTGGGTATGGGTTCCATGAGAGGACCACTTGTGTTTATTACATTCATGTCTACTTGTCACTGATATTGGGAATTTGTATGTTGTTTCTGAAATTATAATTGAACTATGCATTATGTGTATGTGTGCTTACTGTGTTGTAATTACTGCTTGTTATTCGCTTACTGGAGTAGCCGCGTGATCCTACCAGTACACTATGGTTTGTGTACTGATACTACACTTGCTCGTTCTTTGTTGAGTACATGACATCTCCAGGAGGGTACTGATAGACCTCATCTAGGGGATCATTGATCGAGACCGGATCCGAAGGTGAGCCAGTTCTTTCAGGTTGCCATGAATGCTCTATTTTATTTAGTCCATTCTCGGACTCAGACTATATATTTAGGCTTATTCGTATGTTTAGTTTCGGGGTTGTACCCATTTTTGTTAGACTTGTTGAATTATAGAGTTTTGGTACAATGACTTTCAGGTTCTAGGAGTTGAACTTCCGCAATAGTTTGTTTAGATTGTTTATTTAAAACCTTTGGAGTTTATGGGAACTCCACTTTTACTCGTCATTTAAACCTGCTTTCATATCTTTAAATGTTTTAGTTTTCTTAAGTTGCTTAGTCTGGTTGTAGTAGTGGTTCTCCCACCGGAGGGTTAGTGTGAGTGCCAATCACGACGGTCTAGATCGTGACACACTGATAGAATTTCGAGAGTCGAGTAAAATTTGTTATGTATTTTTCAAATATTTAAAGTTGTTAATTATTGTGATTTACAGTACCTTTTCATATCATTTTTAAATAACAAATGCTACTCGTTTGGAATAAATTCTCATTTTTTTAAAAGCAAAAGGAATATCAATATATCTTTTTTGACTCATTTTTTAAAATGAATATTTGGAATAGAATTTACGTCTGAATATGTTTTTATCATATGCATGAAGTATAATATATATTTCTTTTTTAAAAAAAAATTATCAAAATAAATTCGCTTGATTATCTTATCTGAAATAACAATGAAATTTACGGAATTATTAATGCATAACTCGATGAAGTAGTATAAATTTATAAATACAACTATTTACATCACAATTGTTTAGGGAAAAATGTTGTAAATCACAATTATTTGAAAATTTTATGTTATTTTAAATTGGAAAGCACCTGCAGTGAAATTCCTTTTAGACCGATCATAGAAATTTAAAATTTAAAATTATTAAGATGGTGTTTTTTTACCCTCTCTAGGAGCTTCCACCCCTTTTGCTCTCTTGGTGACTCGAACTCGCAATCTTCAAGTTGGAAGTGAGGGGTGCTTACCATCCGAGCATTAACTTATAACTTCTCCACTTTTTTTAATATCAGTTTTCAGGAATAGTTATGGCGGAGCAATTTGCAACATTATAATTTATTGCCTTACTCAGTTGTTAAGAAAAGTTGGGACGAACCAATTTATCTTCATGTATATTTATTAACTGGTGTGACATGTCTTCTATGTGTTCAATTAATGATAAAAGCAAGTATTTTCAAATGGTAGAAATTAATTGTAAAAGATTATATGTTGTACGATTATTTTTATACATCTTATTTGTTTGCAAATCTATATACATAATAAAGGATAATAGATTACAATGTGATTTAATCAAGTGGCAATAATAATAATATAATAATAATAATAAAAATGATAATAATAACAATAATAATAATAATAATTTTAATAATAATAATAATAATTTATCACTCATAATATTTTTTTAAAAGATCCTGTTTTTATATATCCTTAGAACCTTATCAACAATTTGTTTTAACTTTACCCGAAAAACTATCAGATTTCTTATATCATATATATTCAAACTAATTTTCATAACTATTCCTTTTTATAGGAAATTTCTTTTGCGTTTACATTAAATTTTTACATTAAAATTAATTTAATAAACACGTTTAGAACTCTTTTCCGTGGGAGGTTATCAGCTTTTTATATTTACATTAAGATAAATTTTAATTATTTTTAAACTAACATGTGGAAAAAGAAAAAAAAACTACTTTGGTTTTTTAAAAAGAAAGATAGAAAGGGGAAAAAATCTAATAACTTCCCACAAAAAATAGCTATCCGTAGAAAAGTTCTAACTGAACGTTACAATTCACAAACTTATTATTTTTAAATATTGTAAAATAAAATTAAGTATATTTAATTTAAATATTAAATTAAAATATGAAGATATAAAATACTAATACTATTACTATTATTATTTGTGAACTTTTATTTACTGTATTTTTCATATTCTTCATTTTCTAAACACAAATTTGATTTTTTATTTTTTATATGCAGATGAGTATCATCGAATTACTGACTAGTTTTTTGGATTCATAAGATAATGATATTATAAAATTTTATCTTTTTCAATAATCGATATTTTATTCAATTTTGAATTGAATGAAATTGTAATTGGCATGAAAATTCAGCTTTCGAACTCTTAATACTTTTTAGTGATACATATTTAAGATGTAAGTTTTCTTTTTGCTTCTTCTCTTTTATTTTTAATAATTTTCATAAGAGTTTGTTTATCTCAAAATAAGTATTTGAATAATGAACAAATGTAATGGAGAATCAAAATATGCAAAGCTCCTTTATCAAATCATCAGTGCAAAAAATAATTACGAATATGCAAGATTCTCTTATTTGATATTATTCACTCTCTTAAAAGAACTACATAAATAAGAAATTATTTGTGTTATTTTATTTTAATATTGTTTTATGTTCATCTTTTTCTTTAAAAAAATATTTGCTTTTTTGTTCTTTTACCTTTGTTATACCAACTTATCTCTCTAAATATATAATAAAGTAGCTATATAATTTACATATTATTGTCCATAAATTTTAAGTTAAAGTTTTGTAAACAATAAATAAAAATAAAAATTTCAAACTATTGAGTAAACAAAATAAACATATTTGTTTTATATTAATAAGAAGATCATTTGATAATTATATTAAACTGTGAACAACATAGTAATATAAAAAATAAAAAAGTTATTTGAGAGTTACATGATTCATTGTCTTTGTTCATATAAAATTAATAATGGAGGTAGGGTAGGGTGGAGCAGGGGAAAGAGGAGGGTAGTTGAACTTTTATAAGGTAATAAGATTTAACATGCTCAACCAAGATATCACAATTTTAAATGATTAAAAATAACTCTTTTATATTATCCACACATCACATAGGTACATATACTAATTAATCTTAAAAAAATGTAACTCTAAAAATTTACGATTAAAGTTAGCAGGTGTATTCAACTATATATCGTTTATGACATGATATTTGATTAAAAAAAGAAATCAATCTAATCCATGCCACCTCAAAGGCATAAATTTATTGAATAAAAACGCAAAATAAAAATCTAATTTTATTAAAAATGAATAATTTGATAAATTATATGTTATATTTTTTTTTAATAAAGATAAAAAAAATTAATAAAATACTTAATATGAATATTTTTAATTGACTTTTCCAATGAGTGTGCCTTAAAAGAACTGGAGGGAGTTAAAAAAATTTGTCATGGGCGGAGCATCTTAGGTGAAGGGTGGTTCGATAGATATCCTTTGTCAAAAAATTATCTTACCTATAATAAGTGTAAATTTAATTTTGCAAACATTTAATACTAGGAAAAAATTATGCCCATCCTTCATTCAGTCACTAAATTTTATGATCTTAAATATGTCAGATAGGATATTGAATACAAATAGTAAGTAAATATAAAAAGTGGTGTACGTTCTTTTTAATCGTCTAAAAATAAAAATAAAACAAATAAATTTAAATAGAATTATAATTAAATACGTGTATGACTATGTGCACTTGCCGACTTGCGTGTATGCGACCTCAACAATACACCTAAGCTTTGTTCGTCGTAAAATGCTATCAATTGTTTGAGTAGAGGTTTACGCAGAAATTTCCGTAAGCAATGTTATTTTTAAAATGAAAAATAATAGATGTAATAACGTAACACCATATTAAGAATATAAAATATAAATAAAACCACAATTCATATATACTATAATATCTTTTCTAAAAATATAAAATAATATAATAATATTTTCCGATGAGTTTTCTTTTTATGCAATATATTCAAAATAACCTTATTAATTATATAGTACTAAATATTTGTTCATACAAAGCACTAAATAATTAGTAAACTATTACAAAAAAATTACTAAACAAAAAAGGTCAAAGAGAAAAGCACATAAAAATGAGGTTGTGGAGGTCTGAACGTGTAAGCTATGCACAACTTTGGGTCAAGGAGTGTCATTTATGTGTTATATATCTTCTATGTTTGGTTCTGTTTTTTTAATTGTAGCTACCTATTTAGTAAATTTTCCGATGAATCCTCGTCACTTGATACCCTTAAACCTTCCTAAATCCACCCATGTGTCTTAAGTACATTTCATATCGTTATTGACATTTGAAATTTAAATCTCATTTACTTCTTATTAATAAAAGTATGCAAGAAAAATAGTTTAATGATTCTATGTTCCAAAAAACATAAATGCATTTCTGTAACACCCCGGAAGCTAGTAGATCAAACTAGAGCCTCAAGCTAGTGTTCTAGAGTTTGATGTATGAGGATTAAAGTCGTGGATGAGACTTCCCGTACATAGAATTAGGGGTTTAGGGGTTAAACGTCAAAGCACGTGTTACACCCCGTGTTTAGAAGACCATTTAAGATTTTATTGAAGGTTGCAAGAGCAAGTGCCAAGGCGAAGGGTCAAAGCCTAAGCCAAAGGCCAAGGCTGCCCCAAGCTTGGAGCACACTGCCTCACGTCCACGACCACCACCACGGCCAGTGGTGTGGACCACGGCTCGTGGTGTGGTTCGTGAGGCCAAGCCAGTAGCTCCTTAGGGGCTGCCTCAAAGTGGCTTACCTTCGTGAGCCACTTCATGACCAGTGGTCTTGACCACGGTTCGTGGGAAGGCTCGTGAAGATGCCTAAGAATGAGGGAAGACAAGACAATTTAAGCCAAGTACTGCCCCATGTTCACGACCAGTGGTCTTGACCACGGTTTGTGAGGGGTCTCGTGAAGTCCCCTTAGGTTTGTGGGAGGCAAGGCCTTGAGGCCAAGCCACTGCATAGGGACCACGACCATCACCACGAACAATGGTCTTGACCACGGATCGTGGGAGGTCTCGTGGTCATGCCTTAGCTTTGTGGACGCCAAGACACCAAGCCTTAGTCACTGCCCAAGGACCATGGACAGGACCACGACTCGTGGTCTTGACCACGGCTCGTGAGGTCCTCTCGTGGTACCTGGGAGTGGGCTGCCTAGTGAGGGGTTGTTTAGTAAATTCCTTTTTAATTAGTTTTAAGTAGGGGCCATTTTATATGGATTTTATACACCTATATAAAGTATTCTAAGTCATTAACCACCCCAACTAAGTCATTAATTCCATAACCCCAAAAGATCCCAAAGTCCTTCACCTCAAAATATTTCTCTCTCTAGAAAACCCAAGAAGAAGAAGGAGGAGAAGAAGAGACGGAAGCTAGGTCAAAATCCCTCCATTGTTGCAAGCTTAGTAGGGCTTTGAATTAAGGTATGTTAGCTTATTCATCTATGGGTTCTTCCACCCATAGAGCCCCTTAGTTTTTCCCCAATTGTGAAGGAAAAACCCAATCTAAGATAGGGTTTCTTCCTATGTTGTGGATAGTGATGGGTATGATCCCAATTGAGTGGATAATACCCAATTATGATTGATTTAGCATTGAATTGTGATATTTTGATGAATTTATGTGATTTCCATGGTTACCCTAGTCTAATTGATGAAGTTGAATTTTGTGGGTTATTGCCATGGGAGGTGAAATTGAAGGTTCATAGATGATCTTCTAGAATTGATGTTTTGACTAGTAATTGTCTAAGGTTAGAAACCTATATACGTGAATTGAACTAGAATAATGTGAAGATGATGGGTCTTGATTAATAAGGCTTGAGATTGAACTTACATGATGAATTATGACTAAAATAACCTAGTGGCGAAGAATTTGATTGAATATCTTGTAATCTAGATATGAATAAGGATAGAATGAAGTAAACCTTTGAGAGTAAGGCCTGTAGTCATGAATGTTTAATCACTAGGACTTTGAGAGTAAAGTTAATGTGATGAATAGAAGTTTAATAGGTAGAATTGTGGTGAAATGCCTATACTCACCTAACCTACCTTATGAATGCTTGAAAGTATAAAGTGATAGATCACTTGACCATGAATTGGTTGTCAAGGACATCCTTCCATGAGACATGAGTATTAATCAAGGCTTAATAGTGTAAATCTTGGGGTGTATGCTTGGCCTCAAGTGGATATTGACAGTGAGATGGTGTGTCACACAAGAGAGGGTCCGGGCTCCAAGTTGAAAGGAGAACCACACATAGTTGATGTGAGGACTTTCCATAGTAAATGGGGGACTTTTACGTAGTAGAGTGTGGGTTTTCCCAAAGTTAGTTCTCATGAGATGGAAGACTTCACATACTTGAGTTAAGGTTTCTAGTAGCAATCTCCATATCCAATGAACTAAGACATGCTTGAAGAAGCATCTCATAGTGTTCAAAAGCATAAATGAACTAAGGCTAACTTAATGAAGTACATCATAGTATTCAAGAGTATAAATGGACTTAGACATGCTTAAGGTAGTATCTCATAGGGTCCATGTTAATAATGAACTTAGACATGCTTAAAGAAGTGTCTCATAGGGTTCAACCTAATAATGAACTAAGATGTGCTTAATGGAGTACCTCATAGTGTTCTAAAGTTAGAGAGAGGAACTAGGTTCCAAACCAAGAAGTATTAGTATGAGGACCTAAAAGTAGTACTTAGCATGAATAGTATTATGGGATGCTATTCATACATTGCACAAGTATGACTTAAGGTTATTCAAGAAAGTTTTCTTTTTGTATGATGTATGTTTTGATGGATTGTTGCTATAGTTGCCTTCCATGATATGATTGACTTAAGGTGATAGTTCCCTTGTCTATACGAAGAAATCTAAGAATGTGACCAAGTGAATGGTAGGTATGCTTATGGTGACTTCAAGACTATGTTTAGTGTGAATGGTATTATGGGATGCCCTTCATACATTTCACAAGTGTGCTTTGGGGTTACTTAGGGGTACAGTACTCCTATAGAGTGAAAGAGCCTAAGACTTGACCATGCATATAGACTATGATTAAGATGACCAAAAATGGATACTTAGCTTGGATGGTATTATGTGATGCTATTTATGCATTGCACAAGTATGCCTTGAGGTTACTTGAGAATAGTTCTATTATGGTATAGATGAATAAAGAATTGAATAAATGCTTATATGATGCTCATGTTGGAGACTTTGCTTATATTTGTGATGATATTGTCTCTTATGCTTGTGCTTTATGTTTCATGAAGTATTTCATATGATTTTGGATTATGTCTTATATTGACTAACCCTTATCTCATGCTCTAATGACTATGCTAGCTAACATATTTAGTACATTTTGTACTAATGCATTCTTTGCCTACATTCTAATCAAATGTAGGGTTTCAGAGATTTGAGTTCCAATCTTGAATCTAAGGTTCCAAGGAGCAAAGGAGTTGAAGATTTAGGTGAGTCCTCATAGCTTCGAGGACAAAACCCATTATTTCCCTTATGTCTTTTATTTTCATGTTGAGACTATTGTATGGGCTTTTTCCCAAGAGTTTTAATCTAAAGTGGTATTAGATGGTTTGAGACAAAAGTATAGTAAAAGACTTCCGCTTGCTTTTATGAAAAGTATTCAATTGTATGGATAAAAGTTTTTAAATTTCCGTACTTTTCTATTATCTTATGTTATGATGTGCTAAGGGCTTGTATGAGACCCCTTCGGGGTCAAATACGTCATCTTACACCTAGGGTATACTCTTGGGTCGTGACAAACTTGGTAATTAGAGCACAATGTTAAGAATGGTTCTAGGATTGTCTCAAACCACGTCTAGTAGAGTCTTGCTCATAAATGTGAAGCGCACCACATTTATGAATAGGAGGCTATTGTATGCTTAGGAAATCTCACTTCTTCATTCTCTAAGTCGTGCCATAGAGTTTGGCTTTAGTAGGCCCTTTTTCTAATTTGTGCCCTATGGTGTTACAAGGTATGGCTAATACAAGGGCTAATGCTAGGAGAGATGAGGAAGGTTATGAGGAGCAAGAGGTTCCTCTCCAAGTTCCACATCAAGCTCCTCCTCAAGTTCCTATTGTTGTGGGGGCTATGAAAAATGTGGAAATAAGGTCGGCTCTCCAAATATTGACTCAAGCCATGACGGCCCAAGCTAATAGGGAGGTTGTTGCTCCGGCTAATCCAAATGTGAATTCCGTAGCTTTGAGGGTGAGAGAGTTTTTGAGGATGAACCCTTCGGAGTTTTATGGCTCCAAAGTGGAGGAAGATCCTCAAGGTTTTATAGACGAGGTGTATAAGGTGCTTGCCATTATGGGATTGACTTCGGTAGAGAAAGTGGAACTAGCCGCTTATCAATTGAGGGATATATCACAAATATGGTATGAACAATGGAAAGCTAATAGGCCAGTAGAAGCGGGCCCAATAAAGTGGGAAGGGTTCAAAGAAGCATTCCTAGATAGGTTCTTTCCCCTAGAGTTGAGGGAACGAAAGATGCAAGAATTCATTAACCTTCGTCAAGGAGGTATGAGTGTGAAGGAGTATGCTCTTAAGTTCACCCAACTTTCCAAGTATGCCCCAACTCTAGTGGCGGACTCAAGGGCTAGAATAAATAAATTTGTGATGGGAGTGTCCGACTTGGTAGAGAATGAGTGTCGTTCAGTAGTGCTTATCCCAAGTATGAATATTTCAAGTCTTATGGTGCATGCCGAACAAATTGAGGAGTAAAAACTCAAGAAAATGAATAGGGAGGTAATGAGAGCTAGAACTAATGATGTGAACTTTCCTAATGCTAAGTCTGATGGACAAGGTAGGTCTAAGTGTAAACAAAGGTATTCCGGCCAAGATTCTTCCTACACCCCTAGGTTAGACAAAGAAAAGGGTAGTGGGTCTCCATTTCCTAAGCTTACTTGCACCAAGTGTGGAAGGAGTCATTATGGTAAGTGCCTAGCCAACATGGATGGTTTCTATGGGTATGGAAATGATGGGCACAAAATAAGAGATTGCCCGGTTCTTAAGGCTAACGGAAGGGAGGATAAGAAAGTTGCCTCTAGTGGTCCAGATAAGAGTGATCAAAAGAAGAATAGGTTCTATAACCTCCAAGCTAAGAATGATCAAGAGTGATCTCCTTATGTTGCTACCGGTATGTTCTTCATTCTTAATCTAGATTTTGGTGTTGCTCGTCTTTTTTGACTTTTGATATGATAGACCTTGATATTGTCTTTAGTATGAATGAGCCTCATTATTTCTTTCATGTGATAGAGAACGTTAAGAAAATTTGGTATACGCTTACTCCCAAGGGGGAGATAGTGTGACTTGCAAGTAAGGTTATTGTGTGTCTATGTGTTGCCATGATTTCCTTATATGCATGTTCATGAAAAAGCTTAGGTCTTGGTAGAAATGACATATGTGCATTATTTTACCTCATGTTGTAGTGCATTGAATAAAGTTGCATATAGACCTCATGAGACGATTATATGAGCATGCCTTAGTTTTGGGGTTGAAAGATTCCTCCATGAATAAATGCTTTTTGAGAGTAAATGGCATATAGGCTCCATGAGAGTATGTTGAGCATGTTATGACTAGGAGATGGTAATTCCTCCTTGAACATGACTAGTTATGAGAATTTCATGCATAAATGGGTTGTTAGATGTAGTTCCTACTTCCTTGTGTTGCATTGAGTATGTTTAGTTTGAGATTGAAGTTTTCCTCTCGTGTTGTGTGCATTTAGATATGTTGCATGCATGATGGTATGCTAGTCTAGAGTCGTTTCCCTTAAGAAGTGTTTAGAAATGTCATTCAAGGATGAATATTCCCAAGAGGGAGATATTGTAACACCCCGGAAGCTAGTAGATCAAACTAGAGCCTCAAGCTAGGGTTCTAGAGTTTGATGTATGAGGATTAGAGTCGTGAATGAGACTTCCCGTACTTAGAATGAGAGGTTTAGGGGTTAAAAACGTCAAGGCACGTGCTACACCCCGTAGTTTAGAAGACCATTTAAGATTTTATTGAAGGTTGCAAGAGCAAGTGCCAAGGCAAAGGGGCAAATCCTAAGCCAAAGACCAAGGCTGCCCCAAGCTTGGAGCACACTGCCTCAAGTCCACGACCACCATCGCGGCTCGTGGTGTGGTTCGTGAGGCCAAGCCAGTAGCTCCGTAGGGGCTTCCTCAAAGTGGCTTACCTTCACGAGCCACTTCACGAACAGTGGTCTTGACCACAGTTTGTGGGAAGGATCGTGAAGATGCCTTAGAATGAGGGAAGCCAAGACACTTTAAGCCAAGTACTGCCCCATGTTCACGACCATCTTCACGACCTGTGGTCTTGACCACGGTTCGTGAGGGGTCTCGTGAAGTCCCCTTAGGTTTGTGGGAGGCAAGGCCTTGAGGCCAAGCCACTGCCTAAGGACCACGACCATCACCACGACCAGTGGTCTTGACCATGGATTGTGGGAGGTCTCGTGGTCATGCCTTAGCTTTGTGGAGGCCAAGACACAAAGCCTTAGCCACTGCCCAAGGACCACGGGCAGGACCATGGCTCGTGAGGCCCTCTCGTCGTGCCTGGGAGTAGGCTGCCTAGTGAAGGGTTGTTTAGTAAATTCCATTTTAATTAGTTTTAAGTGGGGGTCATTTTATAGGAATTTTATACACCTATATAAAGTATTATAAGTCATTAACCACCCCAACTAAGTCATTAATTCCATAACCCCAAAAAATTCCAAAGTCCTTCACCTCAAAATATTTAGATCTCTAGAAAACCCAAGAAGAAGAAGAATTAGCAGAAGAGAAGGAAGCTAGATCGAAATCCCTCCATTGTTGCAAGATTAGTAGGGCTTCGAATTAAGGTGTGCTAGATTATTCATATATGGGTTATTCCACCCATAGATCCCCTTAGTTTTCCCCCAATTGTGAAGGTAAAACCCAATCTAAGCTAGGGTTTCTTCCTATGTTGTGGGTAGTGATGGGTATGATTCCAATTGAGTGGATAATACCCAATTATGATTGATTTAGCATTGAATTGTGATATCATGATGAATTTATGTGATTTCATGGTTACCCCAGTCTAATTGATGAAGTTGAATTATGTGGGTTATTGCCATGGGAGGTGATATTGAAGGTTCATAGGTGATCTTCTAAAATTGATGGTTTGACTAGTAATTGTCTAAGGTTAGAAACCTATATACATCAATCGAACTAGAATAATGTGAAGATGTTGGGTCTTGATTAGCAAAGCTTGAGATTGAACTTACTTGATGAATTATGACTAAAATCACCTAGTGATGAAGAATGTGATTGAATATCTTGTAATCTAGATATGAATAAGGATAGAATGAAGTAAAGCTTTGAGAGTAAGGTTTGTAGTCATGAATGTTGAATCACTAGGACTTTGAGAGTAAAGTTAATGTGATGAATAGAAGTCTAATAGGTAGAATTGTGGTGAAAGGCCTATACTCACCTAACCTACCTTATGAATGCTTGAAAGTATAAAGTGATAGAATCACTTGAACATGGATTGGTTGTCAAGGACATCCTTCCACGAGACATGAGTATAAAGCAAGGCTGACTACATGTCCAATGAACTAAGACATGAGATGGAAGCCTTCACATAGTTGAGTTAAGGTTTCTAGTAGCAATCTCCATATCCAATGAACTAAGACATGCTTGAAGAAGCATCTCATAGTGTTCAAAAGCGTAAATGAACTAGGACTTACTTAATGAAGTACCTCATAGTTTTCAAGAGTATAAATGGACTTAGACATTCTTAAGGTAGTATCTCATAGGGTCCGTGTTAATAATGAACTTTGACATGCTTAAAGAAGTGTCTCATAGGGTTCAACCTAATAATGAACTAAGATGTGTTTAAGGGGGTACCTCATAGTGTTCTAAAGTTAGAGAGAGGAACTAGGTTCCAAACCAAGAAGTATTAGTATGAGGACCTAAAATTAGTACTTAGCATGAATAGTATTATGGGATGCTATTCATGGATTGCACAAGTATGACTTAAGGTTATTCAAGAATATGTTCTTTTTTTATGATGTATGTTTTGATGGATTGTTGGTATAGTTGCCTTCCATGATGTAATTGACTTAAGGTTATAGTTCCCTTGTCTATATGAAGAAAGCTAAGAATGTGACCAAGTGAATGGTAGGTATGCTTATGGTGACTTCAAGGCTATGCTTAGTGTGAATGGTATTATGGGATGCCCTTCATGCATTGCACAAGTGTGCTTTGGGGTTACTTAGGGGTATAGTACTCCTATAGGGTGAAAGAGACAAAGTCTTGACCATGCATATAGACTATGATTAAGATGACCGAAAATGGATACTTAGCTTGGATGGTATTATGGGATTCTATTTATGCATTGCACAAGTATGGCTTGAGGTTACTTGAGAATAGTTCTATTATGGTATAGATGAATAAAGAATTGAATAAATGCTTATATGATGCTCAAGTTTGAGACTTTGCTTATTGTGATGATATTTTCTCTTATGCTTGTGGTTTATATTTCATGAAGTATTTTGATATGATTTTGGATTATGTCTTATATTGACTAACCCTTATCTCATGCTCTTATGACTATGCTAGCTAACATGTTTAGTACATTTTGTACTAATGCATTCTTTGCCTACATTCTAATCAAATGTAGGGTTTCAGAGATTTGAGTTCCAATCTTGAATCTAAGGTTCCAAGGAGCAAAGGAGTTGAAGATTTAGGTAAATCCTCATAGCTTCGAGGACAAAATCCACTATTTCCCTTATGTATTTTATTTTCATGGTGAGACTATTTTATGAGCTTTTTCCCAAGAGTTTTAATCTAAAGTGGTATTAGATGGTTTGAGACAAAAGTGTAGTAAAAGACTTCCGCTTGCTTTTATGAAATGTATTTGATTGTACGGATACAATTTTTAAAATTTCTATACTTTTCTATTATCTTATGTTATGATGTGCTAAGGGCTTGTATGAGACCCCTTTCGGGTCAACTACGCTATGTTACACCTAGGGTATACTCTTGGGTCATGACAATTTCTTAACCAGCCTATTAAAAATTAGAAAGAGTATGAATGTAAAAATGATAAAGACAAGTAGCCTTTTCTCATGAAGTTATGACTATAAATTTATGGCACCATTTCAATATATTTTTTCTTTAAATATTTGTAATTAAAATTTAATATGTACATTACATTATAAATTATTACTATAAATATAAAATATTTAATATTTAATATTTCACATAACATATTGCTTAAAAAATATTATTAGAATATTTGAGTATGACAATTATAGAGGTGTAATTTTATAAAGAGCGTACCACTATAATGACTGCCATTGTTGGTACATATAGAATGTTATCATAAACAAGTAAAATATATGCCAAAAGAATTGATTCCAAAATAAATCAAATCATCATAATAGAATATTCTCATAACAAAAGATTCTTTAGTGAGGTTTTTTGTACTATGATACTAATGCCACGATCCAAAATCAAATGTGAAGGTACCAGTTTTATCCTACCAAGACAGGTCAGCCTAAACCTAACTCAAAAGGAAGATGCAAAAGCTTAAACAAAATAAGGAATTGCACATATCATAATTATGCAGTATCATAATAACTCAAAAATTCCCCAAAAATCTGGTGTCACGTGTACAAGCCTCTGAGAATTATGATAGATTCAAGAGAAATACAAGTCTGAATGTCTTTGTATCTAGAACAGAACAAAGATATAATGAAAGAGTAAGTGATTTCCCTGAGATGACAATCAACTACCTCACAAATTTTCAACAGTAAGCCTTAGACGAAGATGAGAAGGTGATCAAGAAGATTCGGGCTCGTAACCTGAAAAAGTGTAGAAGCAAGGGAGTGAGTACGAAACAACAACGACACTCAACAAGCATCCTTACTAACCCTAATTAAAGCATACATAACACAACTATTCTTAACACTCCAACCGAACCTCCACAAAATCAGACTAGCCCAATTTGATAGTTCACAAGTTATGTAGCACACAACATGTATAATAGTTCTGACGATTCCATTGGTTATGGGGATGATTTTAGGCCTAGGTAAGGTCTTGATCGATTTTTTAGAGGTTTCAAGGACAATTTTAGTATTTTTGAGCCTTAAGTTAGTTAATTTAAATTTCACAGATTTTGGGTTAAGGAGACATCAAATTCGTATTTCAACAGTTTCATTGAGTCCGGAAAATCAAATTTTATTGAGTAGAATATTTGGTTTGTGTATTCGAGGTTTCAAATGAATTTTTATTTATGTGCCTCGTATTTTTGTCATTGCGATTGCGCGTAGAGTAATTTTTTATGAGTCGTGATTGCATGTGGCCCATTGTGATTGTGCCTGCTTATTTTCCCTGGTCATCATAATCATGTGAAGTCATGTTGCAATCGGGCGATGGCCAATATAAGTGGATTGACCACTTTACTGATCGTGCTCGCATAACTTGGGGTCGCAATCACGTTGTGCGATTGAGACCTGGGTAGAATATTTTTTCAAAATTGGGGTTTCAACCCCATTTCATCATTTTCATGATTTGTAATCTTGGTATAGAGAATTTTAAAGAACGTTTTCAAGTTTTATCGATTGGGTAACGATTTTTAACTTCCTATCTCTTTTACTCAATAGTTATATCATGATATTGATGATTGAACTTGAGTATTGAATGCCACCGAGGAGGTAAGGCAATTCTGAACAAATAGTTGCTGGAATTACCAATATGGCCACCGACCAGCCTTCTTCTGGTGCTGGTCTGGCATTACCTTTACTTTCCAATGTTTCATTTTCCATTCTTCATTATCCCAATGCACCAAAAATTGTCCCTACTAATTTGCCTATCGATACTATAGGTAAGGAATTTGGCATAAAAAAAGAACAATTTTCTGAGATTCTAAAATCTAAAAGTGATGTAGAAAAGCTTCAAAGTTTTGTTGAACCAATCTCCATAAAGAAAATCCAGTACAAAAAAGGAATACCTAGAGTGGTGTGAACTGAAAAGAAGGTCAATAGAATGAATATTATAGAGAACCTTTAATACGCAGTTGTTGGAAAATTCTCCTATGGGTGGCTGAAATAGAAGAACTGAGAATCCAAATCCCAAAATATTGCATTATTAGAGGAGAAAGTTGAATTGGATTGCTAAGACGCAGACATATTCTAATAAGATTTAATCATTTTGAGGATTTCATTAACATGATATCTAAACCTAATTATTATATAGTGGCTAAGGATGGTTATTCTTATATGATGAGACTTATCATCTATAATGCAAAATTCAACACACAAGAAGAGACAACACATGCTATGGCATGAATTTCCTTTCCGGATTTAAAGCCAACATACTTTGTTAAGGAATCTATATTCTCACTGGTATCAGTAGTTGGGAAGCCACTACATCTTGATATGGCTATTATAAACAAAACTCGACCTAGTTGTGCAAGAGTCAAGGTACAAGTGGATTTGCTTGCTGAACTACCTAAATTTGTTGAACTGGAAGTGTGAATGAAAATACAAAGATCTCTAGGGTGTAAAGGTTCAGAATCCAGTATGATATTCTTCCAAAATATTTCAAACAATGTAAATTACATGGACACATTGAAGCTACTTGCAAGGTTCTTCACCCTGAACTTCGTAAAGTTAATCCAATTACTAAGGAGGCAAATGGCCCTAAGGAGGGTGATGTTTCTGAAGATGTAGATGTGGATGCTCCTCAACTGGAAATTCCTGTAATAAGAAATGGAAACCTACGAGCAAAGTTATAGCTAATGATAAACAAAGGATTAACAAAGAAGATAATGCAGATTTACATACTGAAAATTTATTTGCAGCATTACTGGAAGAAAATACAAATGAGGAGATGCATATATCACATTTAGAAAGGTCACCAATCAATATTATGAATAGTCAAGAAGAGAAGAAGAATGGAGAGGGAGAACAACAAGAGAATGTAGCACAGGAGTTAAACACAGATGATGAGCAGGTCATGAACAAAGTCTCTATTGTTGATGGATCTCAAATATTGAGTAGTAAGTTAACAAAGCAGGCTGGGAAGAAGGAGAAAATTGGCCCAATATTCACAAGGGGGGCTTATCAAAAGGTGTTTGAGGTTCCTGCCATTAAAGAAACACCTACTACAGAACAAGAAGAGATTGTGAAGCATCGTAATAAAGTAAGTGAGAAAAAGAAAAGTGTACCTAATGGAGGGAGTATTGAACATGATCCCCGAGTCAAATGGACAAGGAACTTACAATGTTACCTGAGGACCCAATGCAGCAAAATAAGGACTTGATGTTAATAGAATATTTATTTAATATAACATATCAGATGCCACTACAACTAGTCCATTAGATTGAAAAAAGATTTCTTCATATACAAAATGAATACCAACAGGTGGGGGAAATGGTTTGACAGGATACTGTAAGAGCACTCATATATACCATGCATGGAATGTCTGGCCCAATGGAATCAATACATGCTTTGGTTACTCATCATAGCATGAACCAGCACAGTGTAGAGAATTTGCAAATAAGCATAGCATCAAAAGAGGTATTAGAAGATAAAGATTATGGGGAAAGTGATAGCAATCTGAAAAATGGTTTGTAAAGAGGCTGGTATATCTCCTAAGGTGATTTCAAAGAACAAAAATACCAAACCAAAAGGGGACAACAATGGTGTTGTACCAACAAGGATTCAGGCTTAGAGGTGGTCAAAGCAGGATCTAAATGAGTTACAAGGCTTTGTTCTAGAATATTAGGTCTGTTAAATCTCAGCAGGCCTTCCATAGAGTTCAGATGTTACCTAGACATCTCAAATTTGTCATGATTACTCTAGTGGAGCCTTTCCAAGATACTATGAATATTCAAAAATTCAAAAGGAGGTTGGAGATGCAATATGTGAGTTATAATAAAAATGGGCAGATCTGGGTTTTTGCAAATCATCATATTCAAGTGGGGGTTATCTCAGATTCAGAGCAGCAATTAACCCTATTATTAAGATTAGAACATGCCACTAAAGTATTGTCAATTGTGGTGTATACTAAGTGCTCTACTATAGAAAGATTAAGTATGTGAGATGATTTATACTCACTAAGCTTTAAATTCTCAGTTCCATGGATGGTGGGAGGTGATTTCAATGTTATATTGAGTGAAGAAGAAAAGATATGAGGGTTGCCTGTTTACTCCCAAGAATATGCGGATTTTGTATGTTGTATTGACTCTTGTGATTTAACTGATATCAAGTTTATAGGGAACCATTCACATGGTTGAATGACAGGGTGAATGAGGAATGCATCTTCAAAAGACTAGATAAAGGGATTGTTAATCAAGCATTACTAGTGTATATGGTGATATTGGCCTACAACATCTATCTGGGACTGGATTTGATCATGCTCCATTACTACTGTCTTTTGACTATAGTAATATACCTATTGTCAAACATTTCAAATTCCTGAAATTCTGGACTAAAA
>JAJOOS010002572.1:0-42031 GCA_029582725.1 Solanum chiquidenum
AGTACCAACTTCTTAAAATTGTGCCACATCTCGTCGATTTATTTACCTTCCAAGCATTTGAAACCTTGGATGATATCTCTGAGCGTCATCATCTTTGACGGGGGAAAGAATCTCACATTGAACATTGTGGTAAGTTCATCTCAAGAGGTGATGGAGTCCCTTGGCAACTCAGCTAACCATTTGGTAGCTTCACCCATTAGAGAAAATGGAAATAACCTGAAACAGACTGATTCTTGTGATACATTCTTGAATTAGAACGGACTACAAACATCCACGAAGTTACGAATATGCTCATTGGGGTCTTCATGGGCCAGCCCTCCATATAAACCTTTCATTTGGAGGAGCTGTAGCATCGTGCTAGTAACATGGAAGACAACATTCCCCTCAATTGGAGGTAGACGTATTGCACCAAAACCACCCAATTGAATTGGGTCATTCACATCATTAAGGTTTCCAATATCATTTTGGTGGCCCACTTGGCTACCATTACTCTAGTTCACGCTCATCTCTTCCTATGTTCAACACAAACCAAAGTAAGTCGATTCAACTATAACGCAAAAAGATCACAATTCAACTTCAATAATAGAATTCTAAACAACAACACTCCCCGTCAGCGGCTCCATTTTGATTAACATTTCAAGTACACCTCATCTGATTCTCGGTGCAAATGATTGTTAACTAGTATAAAACCCAACAAAGAGTTGGGGTCGAACACACAGGGAGCAGTACATGTCTAAATTTAAGTTATGAAGTTATAAAGTGGTCTATTCGGTTATAGGAATAGAATTTATCTAAAAGACATGTAAACAAGTCTAAGGGGATGACAACGAATGTCAGATAGGGGGTTTGCATTGTCAATTATCAGCTACAACACAATCAAACACGAAGGAAATAACAATATAGAGAGGTGTTCTCAGGATGTGATCGATTATAGGAAAATTTCACTATATGGTTAATTGAAACTACTAATAAATAGCTAAACATCAGTGGGTGATGAGTCCGAGATTTGGAATCATTTGGGGCTTTATTTACAATGATTTAGTGTCCTCAAATGCTTGTTTTGTGCCAATAACTGATGTAAAACCCTTGATTTCTAGGTATATAGATTAAGGAACCAAGGAAGGACACTAATTTGCAAAACGGAACGAAGCGAGCTGAAAGAATAAAGAAAAGAAAGCCTAGTGATCACCTAGTTCACTTGGCGAGTCGTCAAATAGCTACTTGACCGCCAAAAGTTCCAGTGTGCTAAGCCTTAAAGGAGAAAACCAAGTTGGCGAGAACAAGAAGCAGTCAACGAATCGTCGAGTGGTTTTGCAATGCAGTGCTAGATTGCCCAAAGTTACAGACCTTGAGGAATCTGAAGGCCAAGGCAGAAAGGCGAGAATATTGACCAAACGATGGATCGCTGAGTGGATCGCTGAGCCCGACTTATTGCGTCGAATGGAGCTTCGCATCATATTTTTGGCGACTATAAATACATTTTTAAACATTTAGTTTAGTATCAGATTATTATTGAATTTTTTGTCCTATGTTTTTTATATTGAACACGGAGTATTGAGAGAAGTTTTCTCTAGTTTTTCCTAAGCTTTGAAAAATTGAAGTTTTTCACTTTTGAGAAATTAGAAGTGGGTCTTTGAGATTCTTCTATTTGGAGCATTTTAAGGATGAAATTAATCTTACCCAGTTGATGGAAACTCAGTTTGGTAACGATTTTTATCTTTTTATGATGTTTAGCTAAAACCTCAATTCTTCGGGTATGATTATGTGATTATGGGCTGATTTAGTTTATGGGTATTGCTAATTGTTAGTTTAAATGTTGTTTAGAAGTGAGTTCAATCATTAATTATGGTTTAATTTAAGAATTGTAGTTGCAAATGCAGTTCTACCGTTGTGTTCTTGGCTTGCTCGAGAGAGAGGGTTTAAAACCAAGATTATTGATTTATTGTCCATGGGTATTGGGTTGTCATGGGTTCAGCTTGAGAGCGTGAATCCTAAACCATTTCCCACATATTCAGCTCGAGAGAGTGAATGGACTAAAGTGCAGGTTGTTCTTATTTTGTATGTTTGTCGATGTTCGAGAGAAATCAACTTGATTAGAGGTAAACTGTTTGAGAGAAAGTTTACCCCCTCTATAGTCTAGCTTACTCACTAATATCTAGCTATTTTCTAATAGGTGCAATTACCCATTTGTCCATATCAGCCTATAATCGAATCATATCCTAAGAACCCGTCTAATTATTGTTATTTCGTATTGTTTGATGTTGTTGTAGTTGATAATTAAAACCAAAACCCCCTAATTTGACATTCGTGTCACTCCCTAATTTGAATCATGTTTTTATTCGACAATGTCTATTCCTATGACTGATTTGACCATGTTCACACTTTCCTATTGAATCTTAAACACGTACCGCTCTCTGTGGGATTCGATCCTAATTTATTTAGTTGGGTTATATACTGATTAACGATCATTGATGCTTAGAATTGGATGAAGTGTCTTTGAAAATGTTATTCAATCAAAATGGCACCGCTGCCGGGGAGTGGTGTTGGTTATAATTCTTTTGGTTAAGTTGAATTTTGTTATTTTTAGTCATAGTTTAATCTACTTACTTTTAGTTTTGGTTTGTGTGTTGTTGTTTGTAACAGAGGAAATGAGTGTCAACGGAAGCAATGGTAGCCAAATGGGCCACCAAGATGACATCGGTAACATCAACGATGTGAATGAGCCTAATGTTAATGACCCTCATCTAATGGGTGGAATTGGTGTCATTCGCTTGCCTCCAGCTGAAGGGAACGTTGTGTTCCATATTACAAGTACCATGTTGCAGCTCTTGCAATTGAAAGGGTTGTTTGGTGGGTTGGCTCATGAGGATCCCCATAAGCATATTAGAAACTTTGTTAATGTTTGCGGGCCGTTCTCCTTCAAGAACATATCCCAAGAGTCGGTCCGGTTAAGGTTGTTCCCATTTTCTTTAATGGGAGAAGCATGTAACTGGTTGGCTGAATTTCCACGAGACGCAATCATTTCGTGGGAAGATCTTGTCACCGCACTTTAAGTGCAATTTTTCCCTCCTTCGAAGATGATGACACTTCGGGACAACATCCAAAGCTTCAAGCGTTTTGAGGGTGAGTCAATTCATGAGACTTGGCTACGATTCAAGAAGTTGGTGTTGCAATGCCTAACTCATGGTTTGCCCGACAATGTTTTGCTGCAATATTTTTACCAAAATCTTGCTTCGGTGAACAAGGGCTTAGCTGACCAACTTTCTCCAAGAGGTTTGATGCAACAACCTTACATTATAGCAGCCCAACATTTGGATGGTATGACCACAATTAATTGGACTTGGTACACCTGCGAAGATCAGGTCTCCCCTCTCACATTTAAATTGACCAAGGAGCAGCTTGAGAAAGATCAGGAGAGGGACAAAAACATGGCAAAGATCATGACCCAACTTGACATTTTGTCCAAATATGTCATGGGAGCGAGTGCTAGGAGTGCCAATGTTGTGGGTGTTGGGTGTATTAATCCTGATGAAGCCAAGTTTGAAGTGTTGTACAACGAAGAGGTGAACTTCCTAGCCAACCAATGAGGTGGTTATCGTTCAAACTACCCGAGGCAGGGTGGTAACCAAGGTTGGAAAAGGGATGAAGGTTGGAAAGATCGTGATAGAGAGTGGAGGGATCGTAACCCCACTTGGAATGAAAGGTATGGGGAGAAGGACATGTACATTCCTCCCCACGACATCAAAAGCAAAAGGATTTTGAGGGTGGCTGGTCTGAGGATATGATGTCTCGTATTCTCAACAAGGTTGAGGGGTCTGATAAAATTTGAAATAAATGAAGGAAGATGTGTCAACCCTTAGCCAGACGATTACTTTTCACTCTATCTCTATCAAACAGTTGGAGACCCATATGGGTCAGATTTCGTCTCATTTAAACCCTAGACAATAAGGGGGGTGCCTAGTGACACTATGGCTAACCCCAAGAATGAGGTTTGAGCGAGGACTTGCATTGTGCCACGACGTTAACTAAGGCGGTGCTTGGGAGGCAACCCAAGTTTTATTTGCTTTCTTTTTGTTTTTGAAATAAACGTGTGTTGATTTTCCAAGTTATAGTGTGGAATGTGTTTGAAAAAGTGCAGTTCGGCGAGCAAAATGTCTAGTCGGTGACTCGCCAAAGAGGTCGACGACACGCCAAAGAGATCGGCAAGCCTGATCTGGACCGTTGTTAGACTCAAGTAATTTTGAAATTGGAGTATGTAAAACTCGGCGAGCCCAGGAGCAAATCGATGTGTCACTGAACGTGTCGGTGATCACGACTTTGTCCATTATTTGGACCCCCACATTAAGTGGAGGTCCTGTAAAACTCGGTGAGGTAAGTGCCCACTTGGCGTGTCGCTGAGTGGGTCGGCGACCAAAACTAATGTCACCGAATGGGCGAGAATTGGACGATTTTAAAAGCCAAAGGTTTAAACTTTCAAATTCTTTCACATTCCCTCACTTTTTAACTTTCCAAAATCACACCTGCACTATATTTTTCTATATTTTGCATTATTACCACTTGTTAGTCGTTGATTGTGTGTTAGGAGTTGGATATCTTTGCCACCTAGCATTTCAACTTATTTATTCGGCATGAAAGGTTGATTGTTTTGAACCCAAAACTCGTATTTAGCAATTTTACTCATTTACAATTGTTTTTATCTTAATGATGTGTGTTGGGCCTCTCTGAATCTTAAATGTGTGCTTGTTTTCCTGTTTTGAATTCGTAGACTTGCCTATATTGTCTAATTATTAATTTCCCAAAATTTTGTGCTTAAAATTGATCGAAATCTTGTTGGGTTGTTTTTTTTTTGTTGTTGGGTCTAGTCGGTTGAAGTCTAAGTAACCCACATTTGTGCCAAATTACATGCATTGCCCAATGATGGAGCGGTTGACGTCATTTTTAAGAGATAAAGTCGTCAAATGGCCAAACTTAACCAAACCGGGAGAAGTCTGAGTATCCCGAGGGTATGGGTCATATGGTTCTAAGTCTAATTGTACTAGTGTATGTTTTGATTTTTTTTGGGGGCTGCAAGGTTGAATTTGGAAGTCGGGGTTGAAAGTAACCACGTTGGGCGGTTTAGTGGGCTAGGTCGAGCTCGCTGAATCCCCCTAGATAGCCTTTAATTTCAAGAAATTGTTAAGTTTGGGTTTTGTAACTTTCGGCGAGAAGCCTAAGCTCGTCGAGTGCACTCGGCGACTCACCAAAAGTCTTCTTTGATTGCCTTTTCTGCACCCCTAACCCCTAAAATACACTATAACTTTCGGCGGGCCAGTCCTTCCTCGCCGAATGTTGTCGACGATTCGCCACAAGGTCCCTCCCATCATCGACATGCCAAGTTTTCTTGGAAATTTTGAGCCAATCCTTTCGACGTTCCCGATCTGGCTCGCCAAAGCGATTCGGTGACTCACTGATCGGTTCGGCGAGTCTGTCTACAAATTTCTTGAAATTAATCAAACTTGTTTTGATGTTTTTACAGATATGGCTAGAACCAACCTCGACATGTCACCCCGTAAAATAGCACGGGGTATAGTGATAAATAAATGGGGAGCCAATCCTCCTAAAAAGGGAAGGACAGAGCCTCCAAAGGGAGGCAAGGGCAAGGGCAAGAAGCCGGTGACTAAGGTTCCGGAGCAAAACTCCGGTAGCGAGGGAGAGTCCTTTGACTCCCAAGCTGCATTCTCCGAGCTGGATGATGACCAGCCACTGCAGTCCAGGCGAGCGGAGATCCGTGCTAGGTCTCGTCCTGACTCATCGAGAGCTCCAACAGTCACTTCTACTGCTGCAGGTACAGTGCCAGCTCCGGCACTGACTGTGGCCCCAGTGCCACCAGTATAGGTTCCTCCTCCCCGGCCACTCAACAAATTAAAAGTCGAGGGACTGAGGAAGATTCTGTAAGAGAAGTTGTTGTCCATAGAAGGCTTAGAGGTTAAGTACCCTCTATTATTGGACACACTCAGGTGGCATAGATTCAATATATTAACCAGGCCCCGAGTCCCATATATCCCCACCTAGGTGCGTGAGTTCTATTCAGCTTACAGTGATCTGGTACCACAGGGGGAAGAAGAGAGACAGTGCCTTCAGACCTGTGAAGTCGGTCATGGTCCGAGGAAAGAAGTTGGGTGTTGCAGCGATCACATAAATGTTGTCTTTCAGAGAGCCACAGGGTTCGAGCATGACTATAAGGGCATGGCAATAACTCAGTCTCTGGATGACCTAAAGGGCTGGCTTTCCCCTCTTATTTCTGATACCACCCCGAGGTGGATTGAGGCGGGAGTCCAGATAGAGAAGGATCTGAATATTGCTGCACAATATTGGTTCGGGTTCATCAGTAGCTCAATTATGGCTTCACAGAATGAGTCCATTCTCTGCCATGCAAAAGTAGCCTGTCTGGGGTCGATCATAGAAAATAAGTGGCTCAACTTAGGATTGATTGTTGAGCAGGAGATGGCCACGAGGGCCAAATAGCATCAGACATCCCTTTCATTCCCGGTTTTGATTACGGAGTTGTGCCGGCGTGCTGGAGTTCCTCATGATGTAATGAGAGATATTGAAGTCACTCCTTCATCCTCCACTGATATCCTGCGTATAGAGATGGAGTACACTCGGGAGGAGGTAGACATGAAAAGAGCAACCCCGATGGATGCATCCCTAGAGGTGGATATAGACTTTATACCTGCAGAGGCATCTTTGCCTACTCCGGCCTCTAGTCCTTCAAGTACCTCCCAGACTGCTCGTGCTGCCACTACCTTCCAACCCCTTAGGATTACTCAGGCCATGATGGGGCACTTAGCTCATTCTACAGATGTGAGGGCTACCCGGTTGGAGGCTGAGGTACCTTAGATAATCGAGAGGGCCATTATTGCTGCATTGACACCCCTCCAGACTTCTATTGATGATTTGATGGTGAGAATTGCGACTTGTGAGCGTCAACAGGGGGAGTCTTCTGAGGTGACAGCTTTGAAAGCCGAGGTTGCAGATCTGAGGAAGGACGTGGACTACTTGAAGTCCATTGACTTCACGTCATTATTGGAGGCAGCAGATGATGTGGATGCCCCAGCCAGTTTTGAGATTCCTCCGGTCACCACCAGAGATGTGCCGACGGATGATGTGGCTGTTGATGAGTCGGAGGCAGAGACCGATGAGGAGCAGATTGAGGTACAAGAGGAGAGCATCTATAGAGACCTGCCAGATCTAGAGGAGACGATTATACAGTCAGTGATTTAGACATCACTGGCAGAGACGTCCATGACAGGACCTAGTGGGTCGATTGTTGTTGCTGCTACATCGGGCATTGTTTTCCCGACAGATGGAGCGACTGTTTAGCCAAGACCTTTATTTACCTCCCTCTCTGTCACTTTTATTGACTTATGTTGTTGTTATTACATTTGAGGACAAATTGCTTTTTATTTGTGGTGGGGTGAGGTATTTCCATACCTACTTCTTGTGTTTTTTATTTTTGTTTATATATTGGGATTTTGTGCTGTAAATTTTTTTTGGCACTGTTTTGTGGATGTTTGAGCTGGTGGCTCCTTATTTTGAATATAAATGGTTTTTGACCTTTCTAAAAAATTTGCCCTCTTGTGTATGTTATTGTGGATGTTCTTGTGCAAATTTGAGTATCGGCTGTGATCAATACCGATGACTTGAATACTGCTCTCAATCGAACAAAAATGAATGTCCGGCTACGATGAGGACAAATGAAGTTGCATAGAACTTTTTGAATCTCGTTGTGACTAGCCGATTATCAATTGGGTCTCTTTTGATGAACAATGCACACTAGCAAAAGTGTGGAGTCTTGTTTGATATTGGTGCCAATGCCTTGTGTGATGAGCTTACTGTGAACCTTGTGTGATGACACCTAGAATTTTCCCCGTTGGTCCGGTTGACTAAGTGATGCAAGCCATTGAAATGATCATAGGCAACAATTTTAAAGAGTGAAACAATTTGACATTATACCTTTTGTCACGACCCGAGAGCACCCCTTAGTCGTAACACGGCGTACTAGACCCCGAAGGGGTCTAATACAAGCCTCATAGCATTCTTGACCATAAGAACATAGGAAAATAGAGAAGAAATAAAATTTTCTTTACAATCGAAGACATTTTCATTAAAAGCAAGCGGAAGACTTTCTAGACTTTATATACTATGTCTCAAACCATCTAATACTTTGAATACAACATTGGGAACTTAGCCCATACAAAATCTTTAATAAAACTAAAGACATAAAAGGAAACACAATGGGTTTTATCCTCGAAACTATGAGGACTCACCAAGTCTTCATCTTCAAGCACCTTAGAAACCTATCCTTCATGCATAGAACAGCAACATCTCCAAAGCCTACACTTTGGTAAAAAGGGAAAAGAATGGGGTTAGCACATTAGATATACTAAGTATGATGACCATTCAAAAACATGCTTTAAAAGGGGCATTGGAATTGAAAGTCATGCTTTTATGCCATTTTTGTAAAACTTCATGAACATTGATACAAGAGGCATAATAGAAGTCACAACCAACATACAAAGTCACATAATTCACATTTGAACAAGATCACATACAACCCTTTACATTTACCTTTACCTTGAGCCTCCACCTCAAATAACCCTCAAGCTATACCTTGTGCAATATATGGGTAGCGTCCCATACCACCACCCACACTAAGGCACCACCTTAAGGTCACCAAAAGTGAACTTACCATTCATCCTTTCCACCTTTACACAATAAAGCATTTAAGAGACATAAACATTACATTAAGACCAACATCTAAGACAACTCTAAGTCATACTTATGCAATGTGCAAGTAGCATCCCATACTACTACTCACACTAAGTACTCCTTTGAAGTCACCATAGACAAAGGCACATTCATATACAATAGACATGACAAGGAAGTAACTCATAATACAATCCAAGTATAGCATGCATCTTCACGTTTAAGCATGTAAGCCAACATTCTTTATTATATTCATTTAGGACACATTCATGTATTTAGAGGACTTTCATATTGTAGTCATTAAGACTTAGGGAACTCACTATAGCCGTCTTGAAGCCTACTCGTGTCATGTATGGATAGCATCACATACTACTACCCACACTTCATAGAACTCCTCAAGAAAATATAATGCACATCTCACATGATGGGAATAAGCATTTAACCGACATAGACCATGAGAGCTAGATCATGGAATCCGATGTACTATCCCACATCGAAAGGGTTGGTCTACTTGCCTAAGGTAAATCGGTATTTAGCTTAAGTGGATCCACTAGCTAGACCTATGTGGGAACATAGTTAAGGGACAAGGAGATTGCTACTAAATACCTCACCTCAACTCACGTGAAGGCATCCATCTCAAGAGAATGCTACTAGAAACCCCGCCTCAACTCACGTGAGAGCTTCCATCTCATTCAATATCCTCTCAGTGCTTAGCCTACATTACCATAGAGTGTTTTACCATCATCACATTAAGGGATAAGATATTGTTACTAGACACCCCACCTCAACTCACGTGAGGGCATCCATCTCCACCCATCATTCATTCATAATCAATAGACCCACTTCATAAGTTGCAAATTAGAAATCGAGAGAAATCATTGGTTCATGGAGTAAAATCATCTTAAATCATAAATTAAATTTCAATATAATCATAGTTTGTCATTTGAAAACATTTGATGCAAGAACCCATGAGATTGAGTAAAACCTAGGGCTTTTCATAAATTTAAAATCACTTTGAAACTTCTTTAAAATTGACTCTAGGGTGAAAGATAGCCCTAGATGAAGGATCACCATACCTTATACTTGAAGAATCCCACGAAATTGAAGAAGAAACACCTTGAAATCCCCAACCCTAGCTTGATCTTGACCTTGATCTCCAAGGGAGTTTCTAGAGAGAACTTTTTAGTAGGGAAGGGTTTTGATTTTGAGAGATAAAGTCTAAATGAGGGTTTCAATGTTTTAATACTCTTAAAATACCTTAAAACACTAAAAATAACCGTCCACATACTAATTGAGACTTGGGGTGAATACTAATTCACCCCTAGCTTGGCCGAGACTGCACCACAAAAATAGTGCCCATTCATGCCCTAGACTCACGGATCGTGAGTCCATTCAAGGACCGTGCTGCTGGTTTGTGGTCTGGGGCTGCAAGTTGGTTTTACGCCTCTTGACCTATGGAGGCCATCCACGGGGCGTGGATGGACCTACGGGGCGTGAACCCCATCCGTAGGTCACCAAGTTTTGGCCAATTTGATGGTTTCCTTGGGGTCTTGGGGTTTAGACTTAGGGTCCTCCTCAGGGACCCGTAGGGTGGTCCTTGGGGAGTTGTACCTTGACGTATAACCCCTAAAAACTTCAACCATGGCTCGGGACAACATTAAACCACATCAAAACTCATGACGAACACAAACGCACACACGTTAGGCTCTAGTTTCACTAGTTCATTTTTAGGGTCGTTACATTATCCCCCACTTAGGAACATTCGTCCTCGAATGACACTTTAAACACATTAAGAGGTAACGACTCAAGACTAGCAGCCCACAATCATGCATGCAACACCAACATACAACGCACAAACTAGGAGGAAACATCAACTCCACATCAATAAGCTCAAAACACAACAAGGAGGTAGGAACTACATCTACAAACTCATTATGCATCAAAACTTCACATTTCTCATTCAAACAAGAATTCATCAAGAACATGCATAACATAAGGAGAACATGGAAACACAATGTCACACATGAATCCAAAAACATGAAACAAGCCAAAAAGGAACTCTTTGTCTTAAGCTTGAATAGGCACATAAAGGAAGAGGTAAGGATATCAGAACTCTCAACAACCTTACTACTCAACATACTATCCCCCACTTAGGAGTAAACCCAACTAAGGTCAATATGAATACCATAAGGGAACCTTAATCAAGACATCCACAACTTACAAGAAACCATCAACATACCGGTACTTTTAAACTTGGAAGGTCCTCTTTAAGCATATCTTGCTCACAATCAACCTTACCACATCACTCAAGGTCTCATATGAGTCTACCACACCGGGTCTAAACTCCTCAACTCACTACACCTCTTAAGGTGAGAACATCAATCAAGCCTAACTCATGAGCATCAAGGACACTCAAAGGCCTTACCATCTAAACACATTATCCCCCACTTGAGGGTAAGCTTATACCAACTCTTCCTAACTTCACTTTTCTCCATTCTAAGGTCAGAGCAAGACATCACTAAACCTTCATACTCATCACAACTAGGCATTTCTAAAACACCACATTTCAACAACTCTTTCAACATACCTCAAAACTCAACATTACCTTCTACCAATATCACACATAACCATAAAGCAACCCATTCACACTAAAGTCAACATCACAATCTATCACCTCCCATCTAACAAGTCACAAAGTCATAGTTGGCATCACAACCAACCCTTTCTCCCTCACACTTTCTAACATACTCCTTTCAAGTGGTAACATACTAAAGATCATCGGATAAGGAGCAAGAGAGAGACATTATAGAGATAAACTCTATGGCACGACTTGAAGAATGAAGAAGTGAAACTTTCTTAACACCCAATAGCCTCCTATTCATAATGTGGCGCGCTTCACATTATGAACAAGACTCTACTAGATGTGGTTTGAGACAACCTAAGACCATTCCAAAATCTTGTGCTCTGATACCATAGTTGTCACTACCCGAGAGCATCCCCTAGTCGTAAGACGGCGTACTCGACCCCGAACGGGTCTAATATAAGCCTCATAGAATTCTTGAACAGAAGAACATAGGAAAATAGACAAGAATTAAAACTTTCTTTACAATCAAAGACATTTTCATTAAAAGCAAGCGGAAGACTTTCTAGACTTTATATACTATGTCTCAAACCATCTAATACTTTGAATACAACATTAGGAACTTATCCCATACAAAAGCTTTAATAAAACTAAAGACATAAAAGGAAACACAATGGGTTTTGTCCTCGAATTTATGAGGACTCACCAAGTCTTCATCTTCAAGCACCTTAGAAACCTATCCTTCATGCAAAGAACACCAACATCTCCAAAGCCTACACTTTGGTAAAAGGGGAAAAGAATGGGGTTAGCACAGTAGATGTACTAAGTATGATGACCATGCAAAACATGCTTTAAAAGGGACATTTGAGTTGAAAGTCATGCTTTTATCCCATTTTTGTAAAACTTCATGAGCGTTGATGCAAAAGGCATAATAGAAGTCACAACCAACATACAAAGTCACATAATTCACATTTGAACAAGATCACATATAACCCTTTACATTTACCTTTACCTTGAGCCTCCACCTCAAGTAACCCTCAAGCTATACCTTGTTCAATGTATGGGTAGCGTCCCATACCACCACCCATACTAAGGCACCACCTTAAGGTCACCAAAAGTGAACTTACCATTCATCCTTTCAACCTTTTACACAATAAAGCATTTAAGAGACATAAGCATTACATTAAGACCAACATCTAAGACAACTCTAAGTCATACTTGTGCAATGTGCAAGTAGCATCCCATACTACTAGTCACACTAAGTACTCCATTGAAGTCACCATAGACAAGGCACATTCATATACAATAGACATGACAAGGAAGTAACTCATAATACAATCCAAGTATAGCATGCATTGTAACACCTCTAAATACTAGACCAACATTCGCATGTCGATACACCATTGCTTAGTTACTAGAATATGTTTTATTCTCATTTTGGGAACTTGAAATTTTGTGATTTTTGCAACCTTGCTTAACATAATTGTGATTGTAATTTAAGGTATTGTATGGGGGTATTTACGTAATTTTCTAATTAGAATTACATATAAATTGAAAGAGTTGGTATAGGTATATACATATAGGTATATATGTATGCTTTTCGGGCAGCCTACAATTATTTGGGCAGCACCTTTGAAGGACAGCTGTGAAGGGGATAAACATCACTTTTGGTGACTACATATTTACACCTCCTCTATAGTGAAATTTGTGTTCCTTAGCTCTAAGAAACCTGGTGAACTCTCTCTATCTTTATTACTCTCTAAATCACCAGAGAAAAACTTGGTCCTTTTTGCTGGAATTGGAGACACACTCTTCTTGTTGGTAAGTAACGAAATCTGTTTCTGAGCTGGGTAGTGTTTGGTAGTTTATGCATATGTCTTTCTATAGAACTTAGTTTACAGTGAATAAATATGATTTGGAAATCTAATTCGTATACCTACAACTCTTATGTTTATGTAAAACTCTAATTTAGTTGTTATGGATTCGAAATATGGGACGCAACATAGGGCAAGTTCTGTCCAGATTTCGGATTTAGAAATCCTGTATGAACAGTTGTTAGTGTATCGATGATATCTTTTTGTACCAAATATATTTTGCGGTGATTCTTGATTTGTTGCAACCTTAATAAATGTACCTACATCTTTCATGAATGATATACAGTCCAGTTTTTCCGTTTTCCTTTTCAAATCTAATTGCGACATGAGGTACTAGGCTGGCCTGATCACTGTTTTGGGAGCATAGTTGTATTTGTACAGACTAAGCTTACTTGTGATGATAATCCTGTTTTACTTTGACATTATTGATCTGCTAGGAATTAAAGAAGTTATTTAATTGTATTTTTAAGGTTTTATATACTCGTGAACTAGTTGAGGACCTTGAAACGTTGGTTGGTCTACGGTCTGAACTCGCGAAGTTGTGTTGGACTGTTTTTGTCTAAGGCACTGAGGTTTGTATATAAAGTTGTACTTGCACTCTTTTAACTGCTGGTATATCTTAAAGTTGATGTTGGTACCTTGGTTACCTCCTGTAACTTTGCATAGTCATGTTGGTATCCTTTAAGATATTAAAGATGCTTGTGTAACTCGCCTACTTGTACGGATTGTTTGATCACTTGGCACTCTTGTTGGGACCATGTCCTTCTTGAGGTAGTGACTCTGTCACTATTGGCATGCCTCTTGATTCGGATCATTTTCCATCTTGACTCTGGATTTTTAGTCTGTCTTAAGAATGGAAGTTGTTCATTTTAAGTACGAACTAGAAAGCCATTTTTAATATGGTTCTTGGTTCTCTTGATTATTGGGCTTTGACCCTTCTTGATACCTGCTTGTGCTTGGTGTGACGACATGATGTATATATTGGGTGAGCCTTATTGTTCAATCTCTTGGAAAATGGTGCTATAAGCGTTCTTGACATTTGGATCTTTAAATATCGAACTTGATACTCTTTATATATTGTTTACTTGATTTATTTATTATGTTCAATTATGCTGCCCATGACTTGAGAAAGGTAACTTGGTGAATCTGAGGGCTCCGAACCTATAGTTTTTGCACCACTAAGCTATATGCTTAGCGATAGTTGTTTCTATCGTAGGGAATGTTCGAGAAGATGCATGAAGCTGGCCATTGGAGATGGAGATTTTGAGAGCCTTAAGGAAGATCACATTTGCATATAGGCATCTATATTTTGTATAAACCTTGGGACTGGTACAAGATCTATGTGTTGTATATTTACATGAAATTTTGAGGACTAATTTTATCATGTCACCATGGGTTGTAAAATAAGTATGTCTATATGTTTTGTTCTTTTGGGTTGTGTAAACCCAAGTCTTGTAATATACGAAATTTACTATTAGTTTTGAATGTTTATGTGAAGCATGAACCGGCTGATTTTGAAACTCGGAAATTGGTAATATTCTTGTTATCTTATCCTTAAATGTGAGGATAATATATTCATGAAAAGCTCGTCAGTTATTTGCTTAAATTATTCTAGGAGGGATTTTTCGTCATAAGTTAAATTTCGTGTCATGTCAATTTTAACATCAAATAAATCTTTAAATGGGGAGGATGTATATCCTTAACTAAATTATTCATTGTGAACATAATCCCTCTACTAGATTAAAATCAATATGCCCTTCGTTAATCTCTTTTAATGTCGCATGTATTAAATTAGATCTACAAACTCATTATGCATCAAAACTTCACATTTCTCATTCAAACAAGAATTCATCAAGAACATGCATAACATAAGGATAATATGGAAACACAATGTCACACATGAATCCAAAAACATGAAACAAGCCAAAATGGAACTATTTGTCTTAGGCTTAAATAGGCACATAAAGGAAGAGGTAAGGATATCAGAACTCTCAACAACCTTACTACTCAACATACTATACCCACTTAGGAGTAAACTCAACTAAGGTCAATATTAACACCACAAGGGAACCTTATCCAAAACTTACAAGAAATCATTACTTTTAAACTAGAAAGGTCCTCTTTAAACTAAGTCAAAAGTGACCTTGATCTTGGCCCTGGTTCGACATCGGACATTGTGCGCCTCAACTAAGGCAAAATGCATAAGTTGAGGGTGGCTATGAAAGAGGAAAACTAATGAAAAAAAAGGGTATGAAAAGAGTTTAGTGTTGAAAAGAGAAAAAGAAAGAAAGAGGATGTGACTTTGTGCGAAAAAGGCAAAAGAAAGTGATAAGTGGAAATGTGAAAAGAAATAAAGAAAAATGAAGTGAAATAAAGAGAAGAAATTGAAAAATAAAAGATAAACAAGTGTCACAAAGTCAAAAGTCACATGCTTGGTTGAAAAGAGAAGGGAAAGAAAAAGGGATGAAAAGTTGCCAAAAGTAGGTCAAGGAAGAGGTAAAAAGCCAATGTAATATCAAGGAGGGAATAAAGTCACTAAAAAGTACCCAAATGTACCACACCTTACCCTGAGCCTACGTTATAAGCTAAGAAAGTCCTATAGTGATCCTAGCAGCTAGTATGGAGAGTCTAAGCAGTGAAAATAAGGTCAAGCCTATGGTATTGAGCACTAACTGTACTTGAAGTTTCTTCTGAGCGTGAGGGTTGAATGAATCCTTGTACTCAAAATCATATTCAGTGTGTGAAAAAAAGGATTTCTTTTGAAGTAAGGGCACTAGTTACATTATTGGAAAGTTAGTACCTTTGTGATTGTGAAAAAAGAAAGTGTATGTTGTGTGTCTATTGGTCGATCTTTGTCATATTTTGATCCGCATGAGTTAGCTTGTTGAGTCTAAGAGAAACGATTTGCACTAGAAGAGATAGTTGGGAGAGAAAGCCATGTTATTGCTTGAGCTTGAATGTATGCTTCTACACAAGTGTCGTTTAGAGTCTTAGTGCGTCGCTTGAGGACAAACAATGAATTTAAGTTGAGGGTGTTGATATACCATGAATTTATGGTATTTTTAATAAATTTTACGTAAAAGTTGTATGCGTCTAGAGCCATTTTGTGTTGGTATTAATATGTTTTCATCTTGTTTGAAGGAAATAAGTTTGGGCGTGGAAGTTGAGAGACACAGCTAAAGAATGTTGCAGAAAAGGGCATCTACAGACGTGACCTACGGACCATAGGTCCAGTCATGCTCCGTAGATGGTAGGCGTAGATGGACAGGCAAGGCTTGAAGGAAAATCAGGGAATTCTTGATCAAGTGTGGAAACATGGTTACAAACGATGGACCGTAGGTCAACCTATGGGTCGTCCTGCAGTTCCGTCAAATGATTCAGAGAAGGGGGTTCTAGTACCTATTTTCAAAAGTCTAAGTATGGAGCAACAGAGGAGGATCCACGGACAGTGGATCGAACCACGGTCCGTCCTGCTGAGTCGTCGATTGTTACTGAGAGGTGAAGATTTTGAGCTTTGGAAAATTGCCTAAGTCCCAAACCATGGAAGGGACCTACGGACCGTAGGTCAGTCCACAATCCATAGGTCAGTGTTGTAGATCAAAACCGCGTCCAGAAACATTATTTCCTTATTTCATTTCCTTTTTATTTGGGAAATGTTTTTCTATATATAGGGCATGTAAACCTGGTTTTGGGGGTTAGACACTATTATTCTAGTTCTAGTTTTTGGCTTTGGAGAGATTAACTTGCAACTTTAGCAATTCTTAATTTCCTAAGTTGGTTTAGAAGATTTTTACTTTGAAATTCAAGTTGAGATTCAGGGTTTCTTCTACTTATTATGTAAGTTCATGATTTCTTCATCTAAAAATATGAATTGTGTTCTTGCTTCTGTGGGTAACTAAATCCACAACTAGGGTTGTGGGAACCATGATCGATTAACAAAGTATTAATAGTAACTAAGTAAGAAATTATAGCTTTCATGAAAGCAGCCATGGGTGATACAAAATTAAGCAACTATAAGCAACACCCACTTTGACTTAAACTTCAAATTGTAAATTTTAAGAGTAAAGTTGAAAACCCCAAAACTAGAGATGTTCTTCACAAGGTAAAATATTTTTCTCTCTAGAAAGGAAAACTCTTAGCTGAAGAGTAACTAAAAATTTCCTTCCCTAAAAACTATGTTGTTCTCTCTTTGTTTGACTTTTTGTAGTTTCCCAGAATTTTCCCCAAAATTTAATGCAACCCTTTTAATGATGTTAGTCAGGCTCACCAAGCTGAGTTGGTGAATCATCATTCGCTCCTTAGCTTTCCTCTCTCTTGCTTTAGGATCAAGTGTTTGAACCACAGTCGGTGATCTCGTTCGAGTTTGCCTTTCACATTCGATAAATCTATGAGTACCACCTTTGTTCACCTTTTAGCTTGAAATTGTCCTCCAAGTCATGTGACCTTCAGCGATGGTCATCATGTTCACCCTTTGCTTTTGGCGAGTAATCTTTTTTCTTTAAGTTCACCGATCTGCCTCAGATAATTCAAGTGTTGAGAATTGTCACTTTGGATGAGGTTGTGCCAATTCATAGATCCGCATTGCTTGCTAGGAGAACAACAATATAGAGTTTACACTTCTTTCCATATTTTTAGCCTTTCAAACAAATATTCATCCTCTCCCTTTTTGCTAGCCTTCATAACTGCAAATCATTAAACTATCATTTGAATAAGACATAATTTAGCATCAACAATGTTCACTTTACACTTCTTTTTGTATTTTTTGCCCTTCTTTCGAACAACGGTTCTTTCCTTGTCCAATTGCCTTCATAACTGCAAATCATAAGTATTCTATTAGAAAAAGACAAAATTAAGCATTGATGACACTAAATATTGAGATAAAGGGGCCTTAAATTAGTGCAAATCTACCATTCATCATGCCGCCGCTAGACTCAATGCTTGTGGTTAATCCCACTACTCTAGCAGTTGAGTCTAGCACATATTCTCCTTCTATGGAGAAAGCAGGCATTTTGACACCTTCTGTTGTACCTTCTTTTTCTACTATTGATGTTGCGGTGAGATCTTCCCCCTCTCTTATTGCTCGTCCCCCCTTGACCCAAACATTGATTTACCAGATAAGAAGTCTTCCCTGGTCGGCAGATTTTAGAGTCGCCTGGGTTGAGGCGTACATGCCCAAGATTATTGATCGGGCTATTAAAATGTCCTTAGCTCCATTGATAGAGAGAGTGGTCAAGTGTGAAGGGATGGTTAAGAGTCATAGTGTGAGGTTCTATGACCTCAGAGTGATATTAGAGGCTTGGGAGAAGGCTGAGTGTAGCTCTGGTGTACTAGACACCATAAAGGACGAGCTTGCTATCTTGAGAGCGGAGGTGGTCCAGTTACAGTCTACGGACATATCCATGCTTTGGATTGAGGTTCCCCTATCAGATGAACCTGCCTACGTTCCCAATAAGCCTAGTATTATGCATATTCCTAATGATCATCTTGAGATTGTTGCGACTGTAAATGTTGGAAATGATGAGACTGAGAGGGTCGAGGATGAGTTGGCTGAGGAGACAGATGAGGAGGAGTTGATGAGCGAGGAGCATGGGATTTTTCAGACCTTGACTGAGATGTAGGAAACCAAGGAGGTCATTCTTTAGATGACCCTGGAGCAATCCCTTCGGGAGACTTCAGCGGTTAGTTCTTATGGAGTCATTTCAGACTCCCCCATCCCTCCGACTGTTGAGATGGGCATTGATAGTCCAGTTGAGCTTTCCCTGCCGCCTCAAATGATCCTGATGCCCCTCTTGAGGCTTCCCTACCTGAGTCTCGAGACGAGAGTGCTCCACAAGAATAACCTGTCAAGGAGACCCCTTTTAATTCATCCTCCCCATACTTTTGTTTATATTGCATTGAGGACACTATTATATTATGTTAGTGGGGTGAGGAACTTTGAGCCAACACTCCCCTTTTGATTATATTTTGTTATTTTGAGCTTTTAATAATTGTAGTACGTTACTTTTGTTTTTATTATAGTGCTCTTTTTGTAAAGTGTGTCGCATGTTTTAATTTTGTTTTCTCTTGATTTTGAAACCCCCATGAGTTTAAAATCATGAAATGCTTATATTTTTTAGTTATAACAATTTGAGGATCGATTGTGTTCAATAACGGTGTGTTGATTAGTACTCATGATGAGCATGGTGTATAGTGTTAGTCTTGCGAGAATGAAATCAATGTGGTTGAACTTTTTAGCGATCTATTTTAATATTTTATTAACTAGTTGGTATTTGATGTAAGCCTTGAAATAAACATCACATGTACGCTTTTGATCTTTTCGAGATTTGCTAAATGAGTGTATTTCAAAGTGTCTTATGTAGTGAGGTCTTACATGAAAGCATGTGTGTGGTGATGTAATTCTCGCCACAAATTATGGATAAAATGTGGAAATTAAAGACAAAAAGTATAGATAGATAGATAGATCGACACAAAAAAAAAGGGAAACAAAAAGCAACCAAAAGGTATATTAAACCTTAAGACCTCAATTCGATAATCCTACAAGAAGCACCTAACTCTTACGAATACCTCAAGGGATTGAATTCACCTTGAAACCGATGTTTCTAAGGAAAATTCAACACAAGCTTGTACCAAGCTCTCAATACTCATACAAGAGTTCAAATATCAATATTCAAAATAGTCTAACCTGAAATGAGAACCTAAACTAGCTATTTATAGTTATTACAAAAGTGGCAAAAAATAAGATAAACGGCGAGCTGGGTCGCCCATGCGGAATGGATTCGGTGAGTCACCGATCAAGCTGGTGAGATGACCCCCTTCTCAGTGGATCTTGGAACTTAAGGTGAGCTAGGTCGTGCTCACCAAAGGGATTCGGCGATTCGCCAACTAGTTTGGTGAGGTCGCCCCTCCTCTGGAGCAATCTGTAACTTTTGGCGAGCAGGGGTCCTCGTCCAAGCCATTGGGTGAGTCGCCGAATGGAAACCGTTGCTCGCCTAAAGTGGAAGCTTCAATATTCTTCCCTACACTTCCCTAAGCGATCTTCCATGCATGGGAACCTCTCCTTGCCATCAATACAAGCTCAAGAACCCCTAGCTTCATGAACAATTCTTGTATTCCTTGTGGTACCGATCTTGTCTTCGAGTGAGTGTCCTTGGTGCAATGCGAATTACATCATTTGATACCAAATGATGTAATTCTCACCATGAATTACGGATAGAAATGTAGAAATTAAAGACAAGAAACAAAGATAGAAGAAGAGATACAACAAAAGGAACAATTGGCAACTAAAGGAAGTATTAAATCCTAAAACCTCCAATTACAATCCTTAAACAAGCACCTAATCAAGATAAATAGATTGAGACAAGAAAAGAAAATAAAAAGCAACCTAAATGTATATTAAACCTAAACACCTCAATCGATTAATACGAATCAATCACTTAATCTCTTACGAAGACCTCAAGGAAATTGAATCTCCAAGCAACCCCCGTTTTTAAAAAAAGTTCAACACAAGCTTGTACCGAGCTCTCAATACTCATACAAGAGTTCAGATATCAATATTTGAAATAGTCTCACCTGGAATGAGAACCTTAATTAGTTATATATAAATATTACAGAAGACGCCCAAATGTGGCCCAAAATAGGATAAAGGGTGACCTGGTCACCCACGTCGAATGGATTCGGCGAGTCGCCAATCAAGTTGGCAAGATGACCCACTTCTCAGAGTCTCTTGGAACTTTAGGTGAGCTAGGTCGTGCTCACCTAAGGGACTCAGCGAGTCACCAACTGGTTCATCGAGAAGGCCCCTCCGCTGGAGCAATCTGGAATTTTTGGCGAGGTGGGGTCCTCGCCCAAGCCTTTGGGCGAGTCGCCGAATGGACCCCGCTGCTCGCCTAAAGAGGAAGCTTCAATCTCCTTCCCTACACTTACCCAAGAGATCTTCCATACATTGGAACCTCTCCTTGCCATCAATACAAGCTCAAGAACCCCTAGCTTCATGAGCAATCTTTGCATTCCTTGTGGGTCCCTAGCTTGGCTTCGAGTGAGTCTCCTTGGTGCAATCCGAATTGCATTATTTGATACCAAATGATGTAATTATTGCCACGAATTACGGATATAAATGTGGAAATTAAAGACAAGAAAGAAATATAGAACAAGAGATATAAGAGAAGGAACAATTGGAAACTAAAGGATGTATTAAATCCTAAAACCTCCAATTACAATCCCTTAACAAGCACCTAATCAAGATAAATAGATTGACACAAGAATAGGAAATCAAAATCAACCTAAATGTATATTAAACCTCAACACCTCAATCGATTAATCCAAATCAATCACCGAATCTCTTACGAAGACCTCAAGGAAATTGAATCTCCAAGTAGCCCCCGTTTCTAAACAAAGTTCAACACAATCTTGTACCAAGCTCTCAACACTCATACAAGAGTTCAAATATCAATATTTAAAATAGTCTAACCTGAAATTAGAACCTAAACTAGCTATTTATAGTTATTACAAAAGAGGCCCAAGAGTGGCCCAAGATAGGATAATGGGCGAGCTGGGTCACCTACACTGAATGGATTCGGTGAGCCGCTGATCAAGTTGGCAAGATGACCCCCTTCTCAAAGGCTCTTTTATGTTTAGGCGACCTAGGTCGTGCTCGCCTAAGGGACTCGATGACTTGTCAACTATTTCGGTGAGGTTTCCCCTCCTCTGGAGCAATCTGGAACTTTTGGTGAGCTGGGGTCCTCACCTAAGCCATTGGCCGAGTCGCCCAGTGGATCCCGTTGCTTGCCTAATATGGCAGCTTCAATATTCTTCCATGAACTTGCCCAAGTGATCTTCCATGCACTTGCCCAAGTGATCTTCCATGTATGGGAACCTCTCCTTACCATCAATACAAGCTCAAGAACCCCTAGCTTCATGAGAAATCCTTGCATTCCTATAGGGTCCCGAGCTTGACTTCGAGTGAGTGTCCTTGGTGCAATCCGGATTGCATCATTCTCTCCTTCTTGAAAAGGATTCATCCTCGAATCCAAACCTTGCAAAACCATGTAAAGGAAAAACAACAAACATATCCGCATAGCATGAGGGTTAGTACAATGTTTAGATTAAAATTTATTAAACCAAGGAGATTCACACTCAAGGAACAACCAAGCATCCTCTATTATCATGGCTATTAAGCCCATAAATGGAGAACAAGGAAATTTGATATTATTCACGTCTAAAGGGTACCACCACCGAAAAGATGACACTTCTACAAGTTCAAATACTCTCAAACATTCACTGAGGTCAAAATTATAATAGGTCCACATAATTGGGTCATACAAACAAGTATAGACCTTGATGATACCCCGACCCAAATGCAATGCACTTTTAAGACAAACATGAGACTCATCATACGCAAAGAGAGAGTAGAGAAAGGTGTCACATAAATGAACTTCAAATCAAGGTGTTCTCAAGTTTAGCCTCCGCTTTAGATACTAGAGTATCAAAACTCATACGAAGCATTGGAACACACAAAGAAAAAGTAACAGTTAACACATAAGCATCCCCTTTCATCTTAACACTACCATTTCCAATAAATGTACTATAATCTTAACAAAAGAGATTTCCATATTTGGAAAGTTTGTCATCACACCATAGTGGATTCTCAAACAATTTAACAACATTTGTGAGATTTTTACCTTTGGAAAGTGTGTCATCACATCATAGTGGATTCTCAAACATTTTAACAACATTTTCAACAAACAAAGATGTCACATTGGAAGCATCATCACATTTATGACATGGAGTGAGATGAGCCATCTTTGAAAACACACAATAACCATTGAGCTCATCAATCATATCATCTATTGTAGGGATAGGGTGACGAGACTTTACCATTATTTTGTTGATGGCTCGACAATCAACACACATGTGCCATGTTCCATCTTTCTTTGGAACCAAGAGAACCAGAACGGCGCACGGACTTGTACTTCCTCTCACATAAGCCTTGTTGAGGAGTTCATCTACTTGCCTTCGTAGCTCTTTGATATCTTCCGAATTACTTTGATAAACTGGTTTTTTTGGCCAGTGTGAGCCCAGCACGAAGCAAATTTGGTTCTCGATTCCCCAAAGAGGACGCAATCCACTTGGCAGCCCCTTTAGAAAGACATCAATATAATCCTGCAAAAGAAAGGAAATAGAATGGGGGAGAGAAGTATGATATTTGTTAGTTTGCAACACATGATCCCTATGTGTGATAAGGATCAATGAACTTTTGGCCTCCACTTCATCCATTTGCTCCTTATACTTAGTAAACAACACTTGGGCCTTTCCCCTCAACTTCCTCCTTTGTTCCTCTTCATGACCCTCGACTTTCACATGTCCCTCCTCCTCCTTCCTTTTCTCCCTCAACTCACTCATCTTTTGATACATTTCATTTACTTGAGATGGTGGCATAGGATGAAGGACATATTTATGTTCATTCAACACAAGTGAATATGTGTTGGTTCTCCCATCATGTTTGGTTGAACGGCCATATTTCCAAGGTCTCCCGAGTAGTACATGACAAGTTTGCATTGGTATCACATCACAAAGGATCAAATTTTGGTACTTCCCAATTTTGAACTTGATCAACAGTTGTCTATGAACCCTCAATTCTCCACACTCACTCAACCATTGAAGTTTGTAAGGTTTAACATGCTTAGTGGTAGGAAGCTTCAAAAGTCCACTAAAGCGGTGCTAGCAACGTTTGCACAACATCCACTATTAATTATCATGGAACATACATTACTCTGGATGAGGCACCTGGAATTGAAAATATTCTCTCTTTGACTTGGATAATCCATAGCCTTGCTAATCATAGCTTGCCTTACCACATAAATTGGTACAGTGAACTCTCCTTCTCAAGGCCAAGCCTCTTCCATTGTGGACTTCCTCATCAAACTATCTGGCACGGCGACATCTCTCCCCTCACATGGGTTTTGTTCCTCACCTTTCGGGGTTTCCTCTTCACAACCCTCTTCTTGATTGATTGGTGTTGGGTTGAATTCTTGATGGAAAGTTCCGGGTTTGATAGTAGCATTAAGTCGACCCTCCACATTGATAATTCTATCACCCATCATGGACATACTATCATGCAAAGCGTTCATCCTTCCTTCCAGCCTTCCCATTATCTGACTCACATTAGTAAGCGGCCCCCATTATAGATTGCAAGGTAACCTTTTCCTTAGGTGGGTGAGTTTCACTTCCGGTTTCCATGGTACCTAACAATAAGACAACTCAACAAAAATAATAAACAATGTTAGTGTTAGTAAAATGAACTCACAATCACTCATGTTTACAGACCTTTGATTGCCTCTCAAATTGGCTCGGATAAGGTTGAAGATTTATTATACTCAGTTGATCACAAAGCATCAATTTCTATTATTGGTTGGAATAGGTTCTTGTTTTAAGAAAGATGGACAACTCGATTAAAGAAAAATGGACTTGAATCAAAAATTTAACTTCGAAGTAAAATGAATAAAAGCACGGAAAGAAGTGGTACTAACAAATAAGAGAATTCAAGAACCAATAGTCAACAAGTAGTTTAATTACGAGTTGAAAATTAGTTTAGGAATCTTGAGAATGATTGAGAATCTAGAAAAGGAAACTAAGGAATTAGAACCTGAGATTAGGGGCATAAAATGAGTTTCGATCGCCAAATGCATTTTTTCTTCGCTAAAGTTGAAGTTCAGCTCACCAACTTGAAGATTAGATCGCCAAAATTTAGAGACTATCAAGGTAAGTCGGCGATCTGGGTGGCATTTCAGTGATGCGCCGAGTGGAATTTGGCAAGCAAAGTCGAGCTCGACAAAAGTTCCACTAAGTGCACTTGAAGACCTCCGAATTTTGTGTTTTTATGGGCCCCCAGTACTTTGTCCTTTATTCTTTACCCCTTTTGGTAAATTCTCTTCTATACTAACACTTATCCACTTTCTCTTTTCTTTCTTTTTGGATTAAAACACCTTTTCGGAAGATTCCTTATTCTTGAACATTTGAATGTTCTTCAAGAACACTATGAACAAGATGACCACCCAAAATAAAACGAATTTTGTGTTTTTGTGGTCCCCCTGTACTTTGTCCTTTATTCTTTACCCCTTTTGGTAAATTCTCTTCTATACTAACACTTATCCACTTTCTTTTTCCTTTCTTTTTGGATTAAAACACCTTTTCAGAAGATTCCTTATTCTTGAAGAGATGAATGTTCTTCGAGAACACTAAGAACAAGATGACGACCCAAAATAAAACCCTCAACAATTTTAGCTCAGAATTTTACAAAATTTTAGATACAAGCTCCCCTAGATGTAGGAAACAAACCCCAATACTTTTTATCTATCAATTCCTTGCCAAAACATTTACATTTCAAAACCCACTTGCACCTTCTTCAAGCTTCTTTACTCAACAACGGTGGAAACTCCAATAATGCTCCAATCAATTCCAAATCTTAGATTTAGACTCAAGTAAGGATAGGGAACACTAAGCTAACCTTAGAAACTTCAAACAAGACTCAAATTAACAAAATATTATTTTGGGGTTTTCTTGAAAAACATTTTTGACTCTTTTTTATAACAAATCCAAGACTAGAATCGTAGGAACGAATCTAAGCTTAGCTCTGATACCAAAGGATGTAATTTGTGCCACGAATTATGGATAAAATGAGGAAATTAAAGAAAAGAAGTAAAGATAGATAGATAGACAGAAAAAGAGGAAATAAGAGGCAACCAAAAGGTATGTTAAACCTTAAGACCTCAATTCGTTAATCCTACAAAAAGCACCTAACTCTTACGAAGACCTCAAGGGAATAGAATTCACCTTGCAACCAGCGTTTCTACGCAAAATTCAACACAATCTTGTACCAAGCTCTCAACACTCATACAAAAGTTCAAATATCAATATTCAAAATAGTCTAACTTGAAATGAGAACCTAAACTAGCTATTTATAATTATTACAAAAGAAGCCCAAAAAAGGATAAGCTGGGTCGCCCACGCCGAATGGATTCGGCGAGTCCCCGATCAAGTTGGCGAGATGACCCCCTTCTTAGAGGTTCTTGGAACATTAGGCGAGCTGGGTCATGCTCTGCTCACCTAAGGGACTCGGCGAGTCACCAACTAGTTCGGCGAGGTGGCCCCTGCTCTGGAAGAATCTAGAACTTTTGGCGAGCAGGGTCTTCGCCCAAGCCATTGGGTCAGTCGCCAAATGGACCCCGCTGCTCGCCCAAAGTGGCAGCTTCAATCTTCTTCCCTACACTTCCCCAAGCGATCTCCCATGCATGGGAACCTCTCCTTTTCCATCAATAAACTCTCAATAAACCCTAGCTTTATGGGCAATCCTTGCATTCCTTAGGAGTCTCGAGCTTGGCTTCGAGTGAGTGTCCTTGGTGCAATCCGAATTGCATCATTTGATACCAAATGATGTAAATCTCGCCATGAATTACGGATAGAAATGCGAAATTAAAGATAAGTAATAAAGATAGAAGAAGAGATACAAGAGAAGGAACCATTGGCAACTAAATGATGTATTAAATCCTAAAACCTCCAATTACAATCCCTATAAAAGCACCTAATCAAGATAAATAGATTGACACAAGAAAATGAAATCAAAAGAAACCAAATTTATATTAAACCTAAACACCTCAATCGATTAATCCAAATCTCTTACGAAGACCTCAAGGAAATTGAATCTCCAAGCAATCCCTATTTCTAAAAAAAGTTCAACACAAGCTTGTACCAAGCTCTCAACACTCATACAAGAGTTCAAATATCAATATTTAAAATCGTCTAACCTGAAATGAGAACCTAAACTAGCTATTTATAGTTATTACAAAAGAGGCCCGAATGTGGCCTAAAATAGGATATAGGGTGAGCTGGGTCGCCCACGCCGAATGGATTCGGCGAGTTGCCGATCAAGTTGGCGAGAAGACCCCCTTCTCATAGGCTCTTGGAACTTTAGGCGAGCTGGGTCGTGCTCGCCTAAGGGACTTGGTGAGTCGCCAACTGGTTCGGCAAGGTGGCCCTCCTCTGGAGCAATCTGGAACCTTTAGCGAGCTAGGGTCCTCGCCCAAGTCATTGGGCGGGTCACCGAATGGACCTTGCTGCTCTCCTAAAGTGGTAGCTTTAATCTTCTTCCCTGCACTTCCTCAAATGATCTTCCATGCATGGGAACCTCTTCTTTCCATCAATACAAGCTCTAGAACCCCTAGCTTCATGATCAATCCTTGCGTTCCTTAGGGGTCTCGATCTTGGCTTCGAGTGAGTGTCCTTGGTGCAATCCGAATTGCATCATTTGATACCAAATGATGTAATTCTCGCCATGAATTATGGATAGAAATTTGAAATTAAAGATAAGAAAGAAAGATAGAATAAGAGATATAAGAGAAGGTATCATTGGCAACTAAATGATGTATTAAATCCTAAAACCTCCAATTACAATCCCTATACAAGCACCTAATCAAGATAAATAGATTGACACAAGAAAATGAAATCAAAAGAAACCCAAATTTTTATTAAACCTAAACACCTCAATCGATTAATCCGAATCTCTTACGAAGACATCAAGGAAATTTAATCTCCAAGCAATCCCCGTTTCTAAAAAAATTCAACACAAGCTTGTACCAAGCTCTCAACACTCATACAAGAGTTCAAATATTAATATTTAAAATCTTCTAACCTAGAAAGAGAACCTAAACTAGCTATTTATAGTTATTACAAAGAGGCCCGAATGTGGCCCAAAATAGGATAAAGGGTGAGCTGGGTCGCCCATGTCGAATGGATTCGGCGAGTTTCCGATCAAGTTGGCGAGATGACCCCCCTTCTCAGAGGCTCTTGGAACTTTAGGCAGGCTGGGTCGTGCTCGTCTAAGGGACTTGGTGAGTCGCCAACTGGTTCGGTGAGGTGGCCTTCCTCTGGAGCAATCTGGAAATTTTAGCGAGCTAGGGTCCTCGCCCAAGCCATTGGGCGGGTCGCCGAATGAACCCTGATGCTCTCCTAAAGTGGTAGCTTTACTCTTCTTCCTTGAACTTCCTCAAGCGATCATCCATGGATGGGAACCTCTCCTTGCCATCAATACAATCTCAAGAACCCCTAGCTTCATTAGCAATCCTTGCATTCCTTGCGGGTCCCGAGCTTGGCTTCAAGTGAGTGTCCTTAGTGCAATCTAAATTGCATCATGTGGAGTCCTATAATTTGACTTGTTAGTCCAATTTTTTAAATCTTGGTGAATGCGAGACATGATCTTGGGCAATAATTCAAACAGGGAACCCAATTGTCCATAATCCTTTGTGACGACCTTATGAGGGTGTGCATCCATTTTGGCACCATTTGAGCCTATTCTATTTGTTGGCAAAAAACAAAAGCAAGCCTCTTGAACTAAATTGTCCCTAACTTCTCACCAAAAATACTTTTTGAAGCATTGTTATGTTTTTAAAGTGAACATAGGCCAAAAGCCTAAGTTGAATGTGTAGAAAGGAAGGAAGAATAAAAGTCAAGTGAAATGCAAAGAAATATGAAATGTGAATCAAATTTGAAAGTTGTTACAAAAATAAGGAACCTCTCTTTTTGAAAAAAAAAAGAGTCATTATGATGGAGATGCTTTGAAAAATGAAAATGAAAAAAAAATTAATGAAATAAAGGAGATTCCAAATAAATTGAGTGAGGAGTCAGAGTTTGAGCCCTCAATTAAAAAAAAAAGAAAAAAAGAATTTGAGAAGAGGTAATGATGATTGCATAATGTTTTGAATAGGTAAAGTCGCGAATCTAATTTGATAAGAGGTCAGTAATGTTCAGTAAGGATGCCTTTCTCATTTAGCGTGTTGCCTTCTCTAATAGAGTTCGCCAAACTGGTTTGATAAACACAAGTGCTATGCACAGTCATTTTGGGTGAGGTCGTGCTCATTAGGCGATTCTCCCTTCTCGTTTGGTGATCAACAATGTATAGTTTGCACTTCCTTTTGCATTTTTGGTCATTCTTTCAAGCATTACTCCTTGCCTTGCCCATTTTCCGTCATAGCTACAAATTATCAAGATTTCATCACAATAGGACAAAATTAGGCATTGAGGACACTAATTATTGATCTAAAATAGACCTCAAATGAGTGAAAATCTACCAGTCATCAACACCCCCAAATTAAACTTTTGCTTGTTCTCAAGTAAATCAAGAATACAATTAGCACAATAGGGGTGTCTAAAACAGTAATAAATGAGAGATAACATGCAAGTGTCATATCAAGACTACTCTCAACTACAGGCTACACTCAATTATGATCAAAATGCTTCAAATGATGACTAGTCGGTCTCAACACAAGCTCAAGCTCACTTTAGCTTCTTGTTTAATGCAAGAACATGTTTCAATAAATGCATTCAAGTGCCCTCACATCAAGAATGATTCCATTCTCTCACAATACAAATCAACAAAGGTATACCGAATCAATGAAACTCTCACTCTCTCAAAAGAGAAACACATGCAAGCTTTGTCGCATAGTATTGCCTATATTTTCCAATCATCACATAACCTAGTTCATGCAAGATCTCAAGGTTCTTTTAGGCTTGTAATTGGGCTGAGGGTTTATTTATGGTAAATTGGCTTTGTGACTTTACCTTTTTCGAAGCATTATTGCAATCATCTTCACCTCTTCCCAAGTTCTCTTCATTCTTTTTCATTTCTGAACTCAAACTTTGATTTTTTTTTCACTCTATTTACTTGGAATCCCCTTTATTTCAATAATATCTCTTTTACATTTTCATTTTCCAAGAGCATTTTCATCACAATGACTCTTTGTTTTTTTAATATAAGGAGGGGTTCCTTCTTTTTACAAAAACCATCAAAGTTGAGTCTCATTTCATCATTCTTTGCCCTTTACCTAGATTTCATTCCTCCTCTCTTTCCACACCTCCAATATAGGCTTTTGGCCTAAGCTGGCTATTCAAACGTAAAATGTTTCACAAAGGATTTTGAGGTGAGAAGGTAGGGACAATTTGGTTCAAGAGGCTTTCTTTTGGTTTTCCCAACAAATGGATTAGGCTCAAATGGTGCCAAAAATGGATGCACACCCTTACAAGGTAGTCACAAAAGATTATGAATATTTGGGTTCCCTCTTTGAATTGTTTCCTAAGATCATGTCTCACATTCACCAAGATCTAAATAATTAAACTAACAAGGAAAATTCTAGGACTTTACATACATGCTTTCAAGTAATACCTTACCACACATAGCACTTTGAAATACACTCATTTAGAACATCCTGAAAAGATCAAAAGTGTTCGTGTAATGTTCATTGCCAGGCTCAGATCAAAACGTAGCTAGTCAAAAAAAGATTCAAAGAGATCACTCAAAGTGAAACCACATCGATTTAATTCTCGCAACACCAACATTATACACCATGCTCATCATGAGTAATATTCAAGAAATCTATATTGAACACAATCAATCCTCAAATTGTTATCAATGAAAACTTCAGTTATTGCATGATTTTCAAAACACATGGGGATTTCCTAAGTGGGTGGTAAAATCAAGAGAGAACAAAATATAAATAGGAGATACACTTCAATAAAAAGATCATTATAATATAAACAAAAGTAAAGTACTACAATTATCTAACACTCTAAATAACAAAATACAATCAAAAAGGGGGAATATTAGCTCAAAGATCATCACCCCCACAAGAAAACAAATAAAACAGCGTCCTCACTGCAATGAAAATAAAAGTACAGGAGGCTGATGTAAAAGGGACCCCCTAAAAGGCTATGCATGTGAAGCACTCTCATTCAGAGTCTCAGGTGGGGAAGCCTCAAGAGGGGCATCAATGCCGGGCAACATAATTGGAGGCGGTAGGGAAGACTCAACTAGGGAATTAATGTCCGTTTCAATAGTCATGGGGATGGGGGTGTATGAAGTGACTCCACTAGTGCTAACCAATGAAGTCTCTCGAAGGGATCTCTCCAAGGTCGCCTGAAGAGTGACCTCTTCGGTCTCCTGCATATCAGTCAAGGTTTGAGCAATCCCATGCTCATCACACCTTAAATCCTCCTCGTCAATGATCAACCCAATATTTAGCTCAATCTAATCAATGATACAACCACACAACAATGTTTTAGGTAGTCTAAGAATTGACTCATTTTGAGACGGCATTAGATTGCTATTGATGAATCCAAACCAATAGCGGCCCAATATGTTTATATCTTTTTTTTTCAATTGTCTTCCTTTCAGCCATCCATTAAGGGGAAGACTATGCAATATGGGGGTTGTGATATTCTAGGTGTTTTGATGATCCTCAAAAATGCAGAGACCTGGTCCGTAGCAGAGTGCTCTCGTTCAGATTCAAAATGGTGCAAGGCTATAAAGTTGTCTTGTCAAGTTGGTTAGTGAAAAGTGCAGTGTACTTCACCAATAGAAAGGGTAGATGAGGTTGTTTGTTTCAGCAGTCAAAACTCTTGTTGATTATTGATTTATACAACAATAAACAAACAACATTATTCATTTAAAAAGAGAGAGAGCTAGCTAGTTTTTCAAGAACGCACTGCAAGGGACCTGGTCCCAAAAATACTGCGTACGTGAAATATTCAAAAGACACCTGTCTAAAATTTGTCACATCTGACAAGGTTGGTGCACAACTTTTTAGAATAACAGGCTCTCAGGCAATGGTGTCATCCCAAGAGGTCTGTTTCCATTTGATATAATCTCTTCTCACAAGACACAAACTAAGATATGACAAACAAAAAGATTTCAATTTCTGAAAATTCATAAGCTTACAAAGAAGAAGCGACCTTCAAGGAAGAACACTGCTCATACTCAACAAAAGACCTGATAGAGTGTTGAAGAATATTTATTGGATATTGAGCTTTGTTTCTTATGTGCTTACATTGTAAATCTACTCCTAAGCTTTGGTATGCATAGGATAGATTCTGACAGTTCAGAGGGGATAGATACATGATGTGGATGATAGGGGGAAGAAGTGGGAAAGAGAAGAGAAGTTGTCATCATCTAAGGAGATTTAAAATTTTAATATGTAGTTTTGATAATTTTACAGTCCATTGGATCTGATAGGGGACCTGATCCCATATGAGAATTTTTCTCCCTTACGAGAAAAGGACAGCTGGAAAAAGTACTATACACACACTGCAATCTGTAGGAGGTGGTGCGTGTTTGGTGCAGAGTAGCAGGGCTATTAGCTAATAGTATTGCTTCCAAGGTTTTGTGTCCATCATATATAAGCTTCATATAATCGGACACAACCTAGGGTTTTGCATTCTGAAAGTTGAAAAAGAGCAAAAGCAATTCTCTCTAGAAATATTCTCCTCAAGAACAACAAGGGACCTGATAGAATTTTCATTGTTCTTAATTGGTATAGGTTTATATTTCTGTGCTTATTCATGTAGATCTATTCCTGTGTTATAATGGAATAAGATCAGTTCATATTTTTGTCATTGATTCTTAGTTGTATTAGAGTTAACTATGGTGAGTTAGTGAAGTCTAAATCGATTAGAGTTGGTTAATTTAGTGGGTAGCAGAGTTGTTTCTTTGGAGTTTGTTCATAACAGAGTTGTTAGAATGAGGTGGAAGGGATTTAGAGTTAAATTCCTAGGTTTCAAGAGTTTGTACTTTGAAACGTTGCTCCGTTTGAGTGATATGGAGTTTGGGTTGAAATACTGTGAGTATAGGTCGTGGGTTTCACCGCCCTTGAGCAAGGGGTTTCCACGTAAAATCTTTGTGCTTGATTTACTTTGAGCTATTTATTTTAACGTTTTTATTTCAGTTACTGTTCTTGTTGAGTCAAGGGACCTGGTCCATTGACATATAGTGGACACATACATTCTAACAATTGGTATCAGAGTTTGGGCTCCCTATCTGGTTAACACCAAGAGAGAGAGATTCCTGTGAAGAATGGAGGCTCCACTAAACTTGCAAGAAAGTTGGTCTCCAACAAAGCCACCTTTGTTTGATGGTCAGTACTATAGGTGGTGGAAAACGTGTATGTTTGACTATATAATGGTTGAAGATTGTGAGTTGTGGGATGTTATTTGTGAGGGTCTATATGTGCAAACTATAGAAGTAAAAGATAGGGATATCACAAGGGTTGTTCTCAAAACCTGACAGCAATATAATGACTTTGACAAAAGGAAAGTTGAGAAAAATCACAAAGCCAAGAAGTTGTTAATTTGTGGAATCGGAGCAAATGAATATGATCTGATTTCATCTTGTGAATCAGCCAAGGAAGTATGGAATCGTTTGAGAATAGTGTATGAAGGTACAGAGCAAACAAAGAAATTTAAGTTAATATCTTCGCTACTAAGTTTGAAAGATTTACTATGAAAGAAGGTGAATCTATTCATGAAATACGTACTAGATTATCCACCATTACAAATGAGCTCATGTTCCTGGAAGAACATGTCACTGCGTTGAAGCAGGTCACTAAGATATTGGAGATTCTTCCCAGGTCTTTGACTGATGAAGTTGATATTTTCTATGAGGCAGGGGATCCTGAAGTACTGTCGTTGGATGCTTTATTTGAACATCTTCAAGTTCATGAGATGAAAAAAAGAAAGGACGATCTCACTCTTAAAGGCAAAAACAAAAGAAGGGACCAGGTCTGTGACAAGTCAAGCAAAATCGAAACTACTGATTATGGGGTAAAGAAATCTCTGACAGTCTGAGGAAGTACTTCAAGTGATTCTGATGATTCTGAGCACTTTGATGATGCTTTCATGGAAAAGTCAGATGATGAAGATGTTAATGAAGAGGTAGCCTTATCATACTTCAAGAAAAACTTGAATACCTTTTCCATTACTAATTGAAAAAGCTAGTTGTTGTACTAATTGATTTGATCAGTGAGCTAACGACTGAGAACAATCTCGTGAACAATAGCCTAGATATCTCTCAAGATGGAAATATTGCTCTAGGTACCAAAATATCTGATATTGAAAAACAACTGGTTGTTCTAGAAGATGAAAATTTATAATTGAAGGAAAAGATAAAAAGGGTGACTACTATAGTTTCTAAAGGAAAGAACGAGGTCAGCAGCATGCAACTGGAGCTTGAAAATAAGTTGCACACTGCTGAAATAAAGATGTAATCAGATCTAAAAAGAAATCTTGTGTTGGAGAGGGACCTGGTCTATGTAAAATAGGAACTGAACAAATCCCTCAAATGGACCACTTCCTCTAAAATGCTTACAAATTTAATCAGTCAGGGTAACAACAATAGAAGAGGGTTAGGTTGTGAGAAGATAGATCCCCCATACAATCCTCACAGCAAAAATGTTTTTGTTGTTGATAATTTTCTGTGTGTGCATTGTGGTCGAAATGGAAATCTTAAGAAAGATTGTCCTGTTTGGAAAAAACATGAAGGAAGTTCTTCAAACTATTCCAAATAGAGTAACAGGAAGAAGAAGGGACCTAGTCATACTTCTGGTCCTAAGTTGAAGAAAACCAGTCTGCCTCACTAGACAAAAGATTTATTTATCACTCTGTTATCTGCTTACTGAGAACCCGTCTCAAATGGGTTCCCATGGCTAACAAGTGATTTGAAATGCAAGTGTGAGGAGGTAGCATCAGTCAGTGTTGGTTTATGAATAGTGGATGCTCAAAGCACATGACTGAGAAAACTATAAACTTACTCTCTCTCTCTCTCTCTCTCTCAAGAAACTTCAAGGTGGATATGTCTCTTTTGGCAATGGCAAGAAATAGTACACGTTTTGTGTAGGTAGGACTTGAAAGTCCGTGGAACACTCTTTTGAAGTTGTGTACTATGTCAATGGGTTAAAGTACAGTCTTCTAGGTTTTTCAAGGATTTGTGATAGGGGAAATTGAGTTAAGTTCTTATCAGATAAATGGGTGGTCACAACTTAATCTCTCGAATGATGATGTTGACAAAAATGAGATGCAAGAACATGTACTGCTGATCTAAACACTGCTCGTTTTAACATTTCCCTTTCCTTGATGCTCAAGGTGAGAATATTGATCTATGATACATGAGACTTGGTCATGTAAGCTCTTCTCTCTGAACAAACTTGTTTCAAGGGACCTGGTCCACGTTCTGCCCAAAATAAAATTTGCAGATGACAAAGTTTGTGATGCTTGTTACAAAGAAAAGCAGATCAGACCATTCATCAAGCGGAAAAATCAGGATTTTAATCGTCCAAAAAACTTTTGAGCTGAAGTGGTGAATAATACATGTTATGTGACCAAAAGGATGATATCGGTAAGTTTGATACCGATAATGATGAAAGAGTACTTATGGGATATTCTTCCTACAGTATGGCTTATCTGATGTATGAAAATGTGTGCATTGAAAAAGATGTTATGTGATTTTTGATGAGTCTGGAAGAATTGAGAACTAAGTTGCAAAACAAAGAAGATTCTGATATGGAAGAGCTACTTCAGATTCAGAGAAATGGTATAAATAGTGAGCTTACTGAAGAATATCATCTTTATGAATCTAGCGATCCCAAAGAAGTTGATGCAGATCATGAACCTAATGAGGGACCTGGTCCGGTAGACAATGTTGAACAAAGATGATGCACTTCAAACTAATAATGTGAATTTTGAAGATGAGAATGAAGAAGTTGATCAAGATCAGTTTGAAAGAAGCAAAGTATGACACTCGGTTCCCCGACCAGCTGACAGGTTGTCCAAGTTCCTCTTCAATAATGGTTTCAAAAGAGGTAAAATTGACAAAAAAATCCTCTTTTTGAAATCACAAGGAAAGGAATTGTTGATTATTCAAATATATATCGATGATATCATCTTTGATGCAACATTTGACGTGTTGTGTGAAGAGTTTGTTGCACTCATAAGTAGTGAGTTTTAAAGTGAGACTGATGGGAGAATTAAATTTCTTCTTGAAGCTGCAGATCAAGCAAACTTCTAAAGGTACCTTCGTTTGTCAAGAAAAGTACAATAAGTTGTTGAAGAAGTTTCACATTATGGACACCAAGAAAATTGACACTCCCATGGGGACCAACTCGAAGATGGATGCTGATGGATCTAGTCCAGATGTAAATGATACAAGTGTTAGGATTTATGCAAGATTCCAAGCTTGTCTAACGGAATCACATTTGAAGGTTGCTAAGAGAATCCTAAGACATTTGATGAAGACAGGGACCTGGTTCTACTCTATCCATCAGGAGATTTTTTGTTGTTTAGAGGAATATGGTGATACTAATTATGTTTGGATGGCTCATTTACTTGGCTCATATCTCATTTAATGGGGAACTAAAAATGCAAGATTTGGTTTCTCCAACAACTCATGCAAGATATGTAGCAGATGCAGGTCAGTATTCTCAACTCATATAGATCAAACAGCAGCTTGAAGTTCTTAGAGTGGTTACTCAGACTATCCCTCTTGTGTGATATCACGAGTGCTCTCACTATGGCTAAGAACTCAGTCCACCATAAAAGGACTAAGCATATTTATGTGAGACACCACTTTCTGAGGGATCATGTTGAGAAAGGAAATATTATCTTGTAATTTTGTAAGATAAAAGATCAAATCCCTGATATCTTCACAAAAGCTCTGACGAGGGATCTGGTCAAAATAATAATAAAAATTTGAAGTTGGGGATGTTGAAACTTGATTGAATGGATCCTGAAGCAAGCAACCCTCTCATGACTATGCAAAGGGAGAAGGTATCCTTGTTTCTCAGTTATGTATGCTTTAGTAAATTCAGTCTTATACCTTTTGTAGGTATACACACATGGCAGAATTGTTGAAGGAAAAGGGAGGTCAGGGCAGATCTAGGCAATTAAATTCAAATTACAGAGAGGGACCCGGTCCGTTCTTGAAGGTTAGCACTCTTAACATTGCATTTTGAATTATGAATGAAACCCATTGCAATTTCCACATGTCTCTCATTCTAAAATGTGACCGTTGTCCCATTATTTGAATACCAAAATGACACTTCCTTTCACATAATACACCCTTTCACTTCCTTTATACTCTATATTTCTTTTCATATCCCCCAAAAATTCAAATCCCCTTCCAAAAATTAGAAATTTTGAAAACTCTCTTTTCTCCTCTCTCAAAAACATTTCAAATGTTTAAACGCTTTGCTACTAGAGAGTTTTCTAATGAAGAATTTTTTGAGCGTGAAGAGGGACCAGGTTCACAAAGTAAAAAAGAAGAAGATGGAAAAGATGATGTTCAAAAAGGAAAGGGTTGACATTCTGAGAACTCAATGTATTCTGAATAGGAGGGTGTCTGACCTTAAAAAAAATTGAAACAATTTTTTTTTGAAATGGCTCCTCAGTTATTGATCTATTCATCTCGGAGGCTTTGAGTAAGTTTGATTTAATCATTCTTTCTGTCATGAGAAACCTAAGCCTTCGTTGGAAGCTATGAAAGTTGTTGTTGCTAACTGGGAAACTGAAATAATTTGCCTGAAAACTCAGCTTCTGAAACAACACGATCAAAGGGACCAGGTTGAGAAGAACTGGCAGCCCTAACGGTTCAACATAAACTCCGGGCAGCAAAGAAAGTGAACTTCAAGAGATGCTTCTGAGAAACGATGCTGAGGGAAATTATTTCCAATATTACTCTTTAAATCCTTGTTCCTAAGCCCCTTGTTGTTCCTAAACTTCCATGTCAGTCCTGGTTCTCATTGCCCCTTGATTGTTGATCTTTTATTTATGAATGAAAAATCTCTTGTTTCTACTAACTTGTCTCATTACTTTATGCATTTTTACTCATGCTCAATGTTGCCCAAGTGGCCATGAATTTGCTTGAACTACATTTCTATCAACTTTGTTTACTACTTTAACCCTTTTTATGATGTCAAAAGGGGGAAAATTGTTAAGGTATGAGATCAATGTTAGTTACTTGAAGAAGGCATGGTCATGCCGATAGGGGGAAAGAATGCTACTTACTTGAAGAGGATATGGGCAGGCCGATAGGGGGAACTGGTGAAGAGAGAAGAAGCTAAACAAGTTTGTCATCACCAAAAAGGGGGGGAAATGCAATTTTATTGATGGTGTGAAGTTTTGATGATTTAACAAACTTTGGGAATGATGAAACAAGAGGACCAATCCAGTTACCTGAAGAGTCATGCTGATAGGGGAACTGGTAAAATGGGGAAGAAGGTGAATAAGTCGGTTATCATCAAAAAGGAGGAAAATATTTTTTTAGTGATGATATTAAGTTTTGATGATTGAACAAACTTAGGGATCTAACAAGGGACCATGGGAAAGGGTCCTCTGGTATTGGGACTGACGAAAGGGGAAATGAATGAATAAACTCAGCGTGAGGAATATTTGTGTGTTATCATCAAAAAGGGGGAAAATGTTATATTCTAGCTTTTTTGATAATCCTCACAAATGCAGGGACCCGGTCCCTGGCAGAGTGCTCTCATCCAGATTCCAAATGGTGTACAACTGTAAAGCTGTCTTGTCAGGTTGGTTGGTGAAAAGTGCAGGGTACTTCACCAATAGAAAAGGTGGATGAGGTTGTTTGTTTTAGTGGTTCAAACTCTTGTTGGTGATTGATTTATACAACAATAAACAAACAACATTATTCATTCAAAAAAAAGAGCTAGCTAGTCTTTTCAAGAATTCACAAAGAACGCACTGCAAGGGAACTGGTCCTAGAAAGACACATGTCTAAAAGTTGTCAAGTCTGATAAGGTTGGTGCACAACTTTTTAGAATAGCAGGACACTTAGCCAATGGTGTCGTCCCAAGAGATTTGTGTCCATTTGATATAGTCTCTTCTCACAAGACACAATCTAAGATTTGGAAAACAAAGATTTGAATTTCTAAAAATTCATAAGCTTACAAAGAAGACGCCATCTTCAAGAAAGAACACTGCTCATACTCAACAAAGGACCTGATGGAGTGCTGAAGAGTATTTGTTGGCTATTGAGCTTTGTGTCTTATGTGCTTACATTGTAAATCTACTCCTAAGCTTTGGTATTCATAGGATAGATTCTGACAGATCACTGGGATAGGTACCTGATGTGGATGACGGGGGCGAAGAAGTGGGAAAGAGAAGAGAAGTTTGTCGTCATCAAAAAGAGATTAAAAATGTTAATATGTAGTTTTGATGATTTGACAAACCATGGGATCTAATAGGGGACCTAATCACATGTGAGAATTGTGTTCTTGTACGAGAAAAGGACAGTCGGAAAAAGTACTTTCCACACACTACCATTTGCAGTAGGTGGTGCGCGTCTGGTGCAGAGTGGCAGGGTTGTTAGCCAATAGTATTGCTTCTAGGGTTTTGTGTCCATCATATATAAGCTTCATATCAATGGACACAACCTAGGATTTTGTATTCTAAAAGTTTAAAAAAATCAAAAGCAATTCTCTCTAGAAATATTCTCCTCAAGAATAACAAGGGACGTGATAGAGTTATCATTGTTCTTAGTTGTTATAGGTTTATATTTTTGTGCTTATTCTTATAGATCTATTATAAAGGAATAAGATCAAGTCGTATTTTTATCATTGATTATGAGTTGTAGCTAGAGTTAGCTATGGTGAGTTAGTGAAGTGTTACGCCACGAGCCTACACCCCGGACGTAACACGGCGTACAAGACTCTGAAAAGTCTCATACAAGCCTCATAGCATGTCATCACATAAGATAATATAAATAATATGGAATTTAAAACTCTTTTAATCCATACAATCGAAAACATCATTTAAAACAACGGAAGTCTACTTGTCTCACATGGCCATCTAAAAACATCATGAATCAAAAGTAGGGTCACAACCCTTTACAATAGAAGTCTAACAAATGTCTAGTACAATGGAGAAAAGAAACATCAACAAAGTACTTGTCCTCGAATCCATGAGGACATACCACTAGCCTTGGAAGAACTCAATCCAAGCCTTTGAACTAGAGAGAATCAACTCACTTGCTGGAACCTACACTTTGAAGTAAAAATAGAAGAAATATGGGTTAGCACATTTAATGTTCTAAGTATAATAGCCATGCAAAAACCATGCTTAAAAGGACATTTTGGTTGAAAACCATGCATATGCCAATTTTGAGAAAATATCATGAACATAAGTATAAGAGGCATAAGATACAAACATAATCGACATATAAGCCATTTCATCACGTTAGAACATTCACCTTAAGTAACCCTAAACTATACTTGTGCAATGTATGAATAGCGTCTCATACTACCATCCACACTAAGTACCACTTTGAGGCCACCAAAAGTGAACTTACCATTCTTCCTTTTCACCTTCAAACAAGACTCATACATAAGGAACATAAACATTTCATAAGTCATGACAAAAAAAGCAACTCATAATACAATCCAAGTAAAGCATGCATCATTACATTAAGCATGTAAGTCAACATTCTTCATTAAGAGCACATTCATTCATTAGTCATTAAGACATAAGAGAACTCACCATAGCCCTCTCAAATCCTACTCGTGCAATGCATGGATGGCATCCCATAATACCACCCACACTTCATAGAACTTCTCAAGCAACCATAGTGCACATCTCACATGATGGGAATAAGCTAACCGACATAGACCATGTGAGCTTGACATGGAATTCGGTATATTGACCCACACCGTAAAGAGTTGGTCTACTTGCCTAAGGTAGAACCGGTAATATTTTAGCTTAGGTGGATCCACTAGTTAATATCCTATGTGGGCACATAGTTATGGGATAAGGAAGATGTTCACTGAAACCCAGCCTAAACGTGGGGAAAGCTTTCATCTTACCAAATCCACTCGGTGCTTAGCCTCCATTCGCATATAGTATTTCATTACTTTAACATTATTACACATGAGAGTGTTTCATTGGCCTACTGACCCAAAGTACTTTGATTAACACATGAAAGTGCACCATAAGCCTAGCGATTCAAGGTACATTAGTTGACACATGAAAGGGAGCCATAAGCCTACCGATTCAAGGTACATTATTAGGAAAGCTCATTGAATCCTCATGAAAGGGTGCCATAAGCCTACCAATTCAAGGTTCATCATTAACATTTATGGAAGAGTGTCATAAGCCTACCGATCCCAAAGTTCATTAACATCATTTATGGAAGGGTGCCAAAAGCCTACCGATCTCAAAGTTCATTATTATTATGCATGGAAGGGTGCCATTAGCCTACCGATCTAAGATACATTATTATAATACTTCATTTATCAAGATACATTAGTCAACATTACTTTTATTTTCACAAGAAAAAGATGCCTAAGCTTACCAATTCAAGGTGTACATTACATTGAAGAAAACCCTTCACATTCTATCATCATCATTCATGAGTGTTAATTAAGGATAAGATTTCAATCATAACACAATTACATTCTAAACATGATCATAACACTTTCATTGAGATCACACATATACTTCTCATCATGATCATACATAAATCCTTCATGAAATTGCCCTCCAAGGCTATGAATCAATCTCAACCCAAACATCTAGAATACTACATTAGATAAGGGAAATATCATGATTCAATAACTAATTCAATAAGACATAAACAATTCAACATACTTTCATGATCAATCAATTTCCAATAACATTTCACAATTTAGTACTTTGGGGGTAAAATGGGTTCATAGGAGAAAATTCATCATAATTCATCATTAATTCAAAAATTCATTCATAATTCATCACATATAAACCTTTGAAAATGATTTGGAATTGAACCCATGCTTAGATTGAAACCCTAGATTTTTGAGGGATTTTAGAAACTTGAAATCATCTTTTGATAATGTCACGACCCGAGAGTACCCCCTAGTCGTAACATGGCGTATTCGACCCCGAAGGGGTCTTATACGAGCCACATAGTCATTCATTGCATTCAATAATGAAAATAGTGCGGAATGAAAAACTTATTTACATCCACACATTC
>JAJOOS010002573.1:0-52437 GCA_029582725.1 Solanum chiquidenum
TTACTCTTATTGTTCTATTTCTTATGTTGTGAGAGCTAAGTGTCTTGTATAGAGTCCTTCGGGGTTCTATACGCCATGTTACATCTAGGGTGTATTCCCGGGTCATGACAAACTTAGTACCAGAGCACAAGGTTTAGAATGGTCCTAGGATGTCTCATAAGACACGTCTAGTAGAGTCTTGTTCATGAGTGTGAAGTGTGCTACATTTATGAATGAGAGGCTACAAGATGAATAGGAAACTCCACTTTTTTCATTACTCTAAAGTCGTGCCATAGAGTTTAACTCTATAAAGTCTCTCTCCTAATCCTTACCCGATGCTCTTCAGGATATGTCTACATGAAGGGCTTATGCTAGAAAGAATGTGAGGCAGAATGCATAAGAAAAAGCTCCTCCTCAAGTTTTGGTCGATCCTTTGGCCGAACAAGTTACAAATGTGGAGTTTAGGTCGACTTTCCAAGTGTTTGCTTGGGCCATCACAACTCAAGGGTGAGGGACTTTACTAGGATGAACCCTCCAAAATTTTATGGCTCCAAAGTTGAGGAAGATCCTCAAGACTTTATCGATAAGGTCTATAAGGTACTTGCTATTATGGGAGTAAGCTTCAAGGAGGTGATGATGGTGGATCTTTATTGCCTAGGTCTATTTGTACTAACTATGGAGGGAATCACGAGGGTAAGTGTCTAGCCGGCATGGATGGTTGCTTCGGTTGTGGTAAGAGTGGTCACAAGATGAGGGATTTCCCAATTCTTATGGCTAAAGGAAGAAAGGGAAAGCAAGCTACTCCTAGTGGTTCGGGTTCTAATGCCCTAGGGCAAAGCAACTTCTATGCCCTTTAGACTTGAGGTGAACAAAAGGGTTCTCCCGTTGTAGTTATCGGTATGTTAAAAGTTTTAAAACTTGATGTATATGCTTTACTTGATCCCGATGCTACCTTGTCTTTTGTGACGCCATATGTGGCTATGAGGTTCGATGTTCTTCTGGATATGTTGTTAGAACCTTTTTATGTCTCTACTCCTGTTGGTGATTCTATTGTGGCTAAGAGGGTCTATAGAAGATGCCCCATTTCGTTGTCCCATAGGGTTACTTTTGTTGACTTAGTAGAGCTTGACATGCTAGAATTTGATTTTATCCTTGGTATGGATTGGCTTCACTCTTGTTATGCTTCTGTAGATTGTAGAACTCGTGTGGTTAGATTTCAGTTCCCCAATGATCCTATCCTATAGTGGAAGGGGGAATATTCTGTAACACCCCAAAAATTAGTAGGCTAAACTAGATCTTAACGTGAGGGTTAGAGTCATGAATGTATCTACCCTTACTTAAAATGGAGGTTTTCGTGTTAGAATGTCAAGGTACGACCCCTCAAGGACCAACCATGGGCCCTTGAGGAGGACCGCTGGGAACTGCCTAGAAATAGTGAATCACGGCAGGACCCACGCCCTGTGGGTGGACAGTCATGTTTCAAGCCCCAGGTTTACAACTCCCAGTAACCAAACTACGCTTGACCAGGACGGTCCGTGGTTCCATCCACAGCCCATTAATGTGGTCTCATGGATGGTGACCTATGGGCAGTTTTGGGGGTTAAGTTTAGGGGAACTTTGGGGTTTTCTGGTTTTAATAAATATGAAGTAATTTCATTTTAGCCTAATTTACACCACCTATATAAGGATTTTAGACCCCTAAATTAATTCATTCATCTCATTATTCCTAAAACCCAAATCAATTCCCAAAACTTCATCTTCACTAAAAAATCTCTCTGTAGAAAACTCAAAGAAGAAGAAGAAGGAAGTTGGAGTTAGGGTTGAAGAAGCTAGGGTCTTCACATCAAATTCATAGGGCTTTGTGATTAAGGTATGGTATCTCTTCATCCATGGATAGAATTCATCCATGGAGCCCCTTCAAAATCCCAATTTCAAAGATAGAAATCCCTAAAAGCTAGGGTTTGATTCCAAAGTCATGGGTTCCTTTCAAAAACGATTCTAATGCTTGAATTATGTTATATGATTACTTATGGATTTTATGTAGAAATCCTCAAGAACCCATGAAATCCCCAAGTTTCCCAATTATGATCTTGTGAGGTGGGTTTGTTGATGAAAGAAGAATGTTAGGGGATTATGCATATAGTGATTGGGTTACTTGAATTATGTTGATATCCATGTCTAATGCAGTGAATTCTAGATGTGTTGATTTGATATGAATTTTGACCCTTGAAAGGGAAAAATTATGATATTATGCATGCTTTATGAAGTTTATGTATATGCTTTAAGAACACTTTGAGAGTGAAGTGTCTATGATTATGATGTAGTTGTTGTGTTGTTGAAAAGGAATTCTCATATTCACACTTATGCAAGAATATGATATGAAAGGTTTTCTCAAAATATGAAGATTCTTAGGTTGAAAGGCTTTCTCACCTATTGAATCTATATGTGGACATGGATGGTAAAATATTATTCTCACGCATGATCTAATGATCTATCTTAATGAATCAAGTTATGACCTAATATGCACTCTATGGGAACTAATGGTTAGCACCGAGTGGATATTGAATACGAGATGGAAGCTTCTACACTAGTTGAGTCTGGCTTCCAAATGGGATCCTTTTACACTAGTTGAGTCTAGGTTCTCAAAGTATGTCTCGTGAGATGGATACCTTTTACACTAGTTGAGTCTAGGTTTCTAGTAGCAATCTCCTTGTCCCATAAAATATGTGCCTCCGCAGGTTACTTAGCTAATAGATCTACTTAAGCTAAGAGCATGGTTCTACCTTAGGCAAGTAAGACACCCCTTTTTGGTGTGGGTAACACCGGGGATCATGTATAGCTCACATAGTCTCATGTCGGTTAAAGCTTATTCCCAGAACAACAAGTACAAGAATATGAATTATGAACTATGGTTACTCAAGAAGTTTTTATATGAGTTTTCAAGGTCTTAAAGATGATGAGTATGAATGATGGCCTAAGGAGGTTTACTTAGCACTGGTGAGATTTATCGGTTCTTATCCATGCATTGCACAAGTATGCTTTGAGGGTATTTATGAAGTGTTTCTCTTATGTTATGATGATCTATGTATTGACTATGTTTATGACTTATTCTTTTCCACTATCTTCATGATGATGTTTAAACTTGGTAAATTGCATGCTTTAAAATAAAATGTCCCTTTTATCATGTCTTCAATGTTTTTATGCATGTCTATCATACTTAATGCATTTTTATACTAACGTCTACTTTTCCTACATTTTCCCCAAGTGCAGGGTTTGGTTCTCTAGGTTATCATTCTAGTGGCTAGAGCTTGGACTTGAGTATCTTCTGAGCTTGGACTTGAGTCCTCATGGTTTGAGGATGAATTTTTCAGATGTTGTAGTTCCTTGCATGTACTTTCCCTTTTTGGACATGTTGTATGGGCTAGGCCCTATTTCATTCAAAGATTGAAATAGTTGGCTATATTGATACTAAGTGTCTAGACTTACGCTTTAGTTCATTTAAATTTTTTGACTTGAATTGTGTCTTTACTCTTATTGTTCTATTGCTTATGTTATGATGACTAAGTGGCTTGTATGGAGTACTTCGGGGTTCTATATGCCATGTTACATCTAGGGGCTACCCCTAGGTCATGACAAACATTGGTAATCAGAGCACAAGGTTTAGAATGATCCTATGATGATGTCTCATAAGCCACATCTAGTAGAGTCTTGTTCATGAGTGTGAAGCGTGCCACATTTATGAATGAGAAGCTACAAGATGATTAGGAAATTCTGTTTCTTTCATTACTCTTAAGTCGTGCCATAGTGTTTAACTCTATAAGATCTTTCTCCTAATCATTACCCGGTGGTCTTCAAGATATGACTACTCAAGGAGGTTACATTGGTGGAATTGAGGGAGACAATGTTGATCAAGGAGCTTGTAACAACCCTCTCGGAAGGATGCTACTACTTAACAAGAAAGCTAATATAATACTTGCACATTTAAAAGGGATTAATCTAAGATATATAAATTATAATTCAATAGAGGAATTTAGCCCAAAATAACAAGTGAAATGTATAAAGGTTTGTCATTTAGAAATTTAGTTGATCTCAAATTTAAACAAGACAAGAGTCCCAATTTACGGCGGAAGAATCTTTCAAAATTATTTTAAAAATACACTAAGAGATTTTCATGTATTATCTATACTACTACAAGACACGTTACAAATCATTACCAACTTCGGGGTACCGAAGCTTGATTGGTTCATGCTTCATACAAACCTTCAAAATAAACTGTAAATTTAATATATTACAAGACTTGGGTTTACACACCCCAAAACAGTAAAACATGTAGTTATACTTATTTTACAATCCATGGTGACATGATCAAATTAGCCTTCAAATTTAATGTAAATGTATAACATATAGATCATGTACAAGTCCCAAGATTTATGCAAACTATAGATGCCTATATGCAAATGTGATCTTCCCATAAAGCTCTCAAAAACTCCGTCTCCAATGGCCAGCTTCAAGTATCCCCTCGAACGTTCCCTACAATAGAAACAACTATCGCTAAGCATAAAGCTTAGTGGTGTAAAGCTATATGCGTGGAGCCGCTAGATTCACCAAGTTACCTTTCAAAAGTCATGGGCAGTACAATTGAAACATAATAAATAAATCAAGTAAACAATACATTAAGGGTATCAAGTTCTATATTTAAAGATTCAAGTGTCAAGAACACTCATAGCACCATTTACCAAGATATCCAATACCAAGGCTCGCCCAATATATACATCATACCGTCACACCCATCATAATCAAGTTTCAAGAAGGACTGAAGCCCTATATCAAGAAGGGTCAAAGCCCAATAATCAAGAGAATCAAGAACCATATTAAAAATGGCTTTCTAGTTCATACTTAAAATGGACAACTTCCATACTTAAGACAAACCAAAAAACCAGAGTCAAGATGGCAAATAATCCGAATCCATAGGCATGCCAATAGTGAAAAAATCAAATCCACAAGAAGGAAAAATTCCCAACAAGAATGCCAGGTGATCAAGAAATCCGTACAAGTGGGTGAGTTAGACAAGTGTCTTGAGAGTCTCAGAGAATATCAATACGACAATACAACGTGACAAGAAGTAACCAAGGTATCGGGATAACCCTTCAAATATACAAGAAGATAACAAGAGTACAAGTACACGTTTATACACAAACCTCGGGCTTTAGCATAGAAACAGTCCAACAAAACTTCAAGAATTCAAACCATAGACCGACCAACGTATCAAGGTCCTCAACTTGTACACGAGTATATATAACCTTAAAAATACAATTAAATAACTTCGTTAACTTCTATTAGCTCAATAATGTTGACGTAAAACAGGATCATCATCACAAGTAAGCCTAGCATGTACAAATACAACTATGCTCCCAAAATAGTGAATCTGTCCAGCCTGGTACCTAAATTTGCAACTTAGTTTTGAAGCGGAAAATGGAAAAAGTGGACTTTATATCCTTCATGAAAGATGTTGGTACATCTCTTAAGGTTGAAAATAAATAAGAATCACCGCAAAATATATTTTTTACAAAAAGATATATTCAAAACACCAACAGTTGATCATACAGGCTATCAAATTCCGAAATCTGGACAGAACTTGCCTTATGTTGCGTCCCATATTTCAAATCCATAACAGCTAAATTAGAGTTTTACATAAACATAAGAGTTGTAGGTACACGAAGTAGCTTCCCAAATCATATTTATTCACTGTAATAGAAGATCTAAAATACGAGATATGCTTAGAATACTAAACACTACCCAGCTTCGAAACAGATTTCATCACTTACCAAAGAGAAGGGTGTGTCTCGAATTCCAGCCAAAAGTACCAAGGATTTCTCTTGTGATTTTGAAGAACAATCTGTTTAGATATGTTTCTAAGGTTCTATGACTGGAGGGAAATGAATTTACTAAAGAAGGTATGAAAATATATAGTCACAAAAGTGATGTTTATCACTTGTACATCTGTCCTTCAAAGGTGCTGCCCAAAATGCATACATATACACCTATATGTATATACCTCACCACCCTTTCAATTTATATGTAATTCTAATTAGAAAATTACATAAATACCCCAATAGAATACCTTAAATTACGATCACAATTATGTTAAGCAAGGTTGCAAATATCACAAAATTTCAAGTTCCCAAAATGAGGATAAAACATATTCTAGTAATTAAGCAATGGTGTATCGACATGCTACTCTTGGTTACTATTTAGGGGTGTTACAGAGCTTCTCCTCAAGCTTCTCAAGTTTTGGTTGATCCTTTGAGTGATCAAGTGACTAAGGAGAAGTTTAGGTTTTGTTTTCAATTGTTTACTCTGGCTGGGATAGAAACTCTGGAATTTTATGGGTCAAAGATGGAGGAAGATTCTCAAGATTTTATAGGTTAGGTCTCTAAGGTGTTGGACTTTGTGGGAGTGACTCTGGTAGAGAAGGTGGAATTGGCCGCTTACCAATTGAAACGTGTTGCTCAGATCTGGTTCAAGTAGTGGAAAGAAGTGAGGCCGGTATAAGCGATCCCATGGAGTGGGAAAGGTTTAATAATGGTTTTCTTAATAGTTTTTTCCCTTTGGAGATGAGAGAGGCTAGGATACTTGAGTTTATTAACCTTCGGCAAGGTGGTATGAGTATTAAGGATTAAGCTAGAATGTTCACTTGATTGTCAAGATATGCTCCATCTATATTAGCCGACCCTAGGTCGAAAATGAGTAAGTATGTGTCGGGTGTGTCCGACTTAGTAGTGAAAGAATGTCGTACGACTATGCTTGATTATGGTATGAATAATTCTCGTCTTATGGTTTGTGGCCAAAGAGTTGTAGAAGAGAAACTCAAAGAGAGGTCTAGGGAGAAAAAGAGGTCTAGAAGTGATGATGATAATTCCTCTCAAGAAAGGTCCGATGGACATGGTTGTCCTAGAGTACAACCAAGGTTTTCCGAGAAAGTTTCCTCTAAGGATCCTAAGTATAATGAAGATAGGGTGTCTAACCCTAAAGAGCAAGGAATTAGTAGTGAATCCCTATGGCCTACTTGCCCAATACTTAAGGCAAAGAGGAGAGAGGCCAAGCAAGCTTCTCTTAGTGGTCTGGATTCCAATGTTCCCAAGCAAAACCGTTTCTATGCACTCTAGTTTAGAGATGACCAAGAGAGCTCTCCGGATATAGTCACCAGTATGTAGAAAGTTTTAATAGGATTGTTTATGTTATTAGGTCCCGGTGCTATTTTGTTTTTTGACGCCATATGTGGCTATGAGATTTGATGTTCTTCCGAATTTGTTGTTAGTACCTTTTTTTGTCCTACTCTTGTAAGTGATTCTATTGTGGCTAAGAGGGTTTATAGAAAGTGTCCCATTTCCTCTATTCCATAGAGTTTCTCTTGTTGATTTGGTAGAGCTTGATATGTTAGAGTTAGATGTTATCTTGGGTATGGATTGGCTGCACTCTTGTTGTGGTAAATTGCAGAACTTGGGTGGTCATGTTTCAATTCCCAAATTGAGCCTATCCTAGAGTGGAAGGGGGAAGTTCTATGTCTAGAGGTTAGTTGTTCCTTACATGAAGGTTACAAGGGTGATGGATAAGGGTTTCTTTAACCACCTTGTTAGGGTGAGGGAAATAGATTTGTGTTTGACCAACTTCAAAAAGGGTTAGTTATTTCTCTAAGATTGATCTTAGGTCGGGTTATCACTAATTAAGGATGAGAGGTAAAGATATTCCAAAGACGGCTTTCCACACTCGGTATGGTCATTATGAGTTCCTAGTGATGTCATTTTGTTTAACTAATGCTCCGATGACATTTATGGACTTGATGAAGAAAGTGTTTAGGCAATACCTAGACATGTTGTGATTGTGTTTATCAAGGATATTTTGATCTATTCAAGGAATGAAAATGAGCATGTGGACCATTTGAAAATTGTGTTGCAAGTTCTTAAGGACCAACAACTTTTCACAAAGTTTAGCAAGTGTGAATTTGGTTAAGGTCCGTAGTTTTCCTTGGTCATAGTGTGTCTAGTAAGAATATTGAGGTAGATCCTAAGAAGATGGATGCGGTCAAGAGTTGGCCAAAACCTCTAACTCTTTCCGACATTAGAAACTTTTTGGGTTTGGCCGGTTACTATAGAAGGTTTATTGAGGGATTTTCTTCCATTGTTTCTCCTTTGACGGCTTTGACTCAAAAGAAGACTAAGTTTGTGTAGTCGGAAGCTTGTGAGAAAAGTTTTCAAGAGTTGAAAGATAGACTTACTTCCGCTCCAGTGTTGACATTATCAAAAGGTACATATGGTTTTGTGGTGTATTATGATGCCTCTAGAGTTGAGTTGGAATGTGTGCTTATGCAAAATGTTAAAGTGATTGCCTATTCTTCAAGTCAACTTAAAATCCATGAGTAGAATTATCCTACCCATGACCTTGAGTTACCGGCGGTTGTTTTTGCCTTAAAGATATGGAGGCATTATTTATATGGAATACTAGTAGATGTGTTCACCGATCACAAGAGTTCACTATGCATATTTAGGATTAAGGACTTGAAGCTCCGCCAAGAAAGGTGGTTAGAATTATTGAAGGATTATGGCATGAGTGTTCCTTATCACCCCGATAGAGGCAATGGGGTAGCGGATGCTCTTAGTCGATTCGCTATGGGTAGTATGGCTCATATAAGTGAAGAAAGAAAGAGTTGGTTGACTTGAAAGAAGTGGTACTTAAGGAATTAGTAGAGGCTTTCTCCCAAGGGAGAGATGGTGTGCTTAGATAGCAAGGTTGTTGAGTGTCCCTAATATTCATGATTAGGTTCTACATGAAATTCACACCCATGAAGGGTGTAAAGAGGCTTGAGAAGTGTGTTGGAAATCCGACATCCATGGTTTCCTTAGAAGGGTTGAGAGTTGATAAAAGTTTAGTTATGAAGTAAAGAGGTTGATAGCATAAAAGTGTAGTAGAGGGATCATTTAGTTGAGGGTACTACTTGGGAGGCCGAGACAGATATGATGTACCATTATCCTCATTTCTTTCCTTCTATTCCTACTCTAGCTTGAGGTAAGTAGTTCCTCTTGAAGTTTTCTTGCTTTTGGAGTCATGTGTGTTATATGTGTTTTTCCATGATTTCCTATGTTATTCATGTTCTAGAGAGATTTAGGCTTAGTAAGAAAATGAGTTTTATATGATTGATTTTCCTCATGTTGTTGTGCATTGAGTAAGAGTTGCCTATATGCTTCATGAGAGGAATTGATGAACATGCTTTATATGTACATGCTTTTCTTGAGTAAATGGCTTAAATGCTCTATGAGGTTGTGTTGAGTATGCCTTTAGTTTGGAGAAGGTAGTTGCTCCTATGAATATGAGAAATGTTGAGTTTTCATGCAAAATGGGTTGTTAGATGTAGTTCCTACTTCCTTGTGGTGCATTAATTATGTTTAAGTTGGAGTTCAAGTTTCCTCCTTAGAATTGTGCATTATTTTGATGTTGCATGCATGATGGGATTCTAGTCTTAAGTCTTTACTTCCGTAAGGTGTCTAGATCGTCATTCGAAGACAAATGTTTCCAAGGGGGAGATATTGTAACACCTAAGAAATTAGTAGGCTAAACTAGAACTTATCGTAAGGGTTAGAGTCATGAATGTAACTCCCCGTACTAAAAATAGAGGTTTTATTGTTAGAACGTCAAGGTACGACCCCTCAAGGACCAACCATGAGTCCTTGAGGAGGAACCCTGGATACTGCCCAAAAACAATGAACCACGGCAAGACCCATGCCCCGTGGGTGGACAGTGGTGGTTCAAGCCCCAAGTTGCCAACTCCCAGTAACCAAACCTCACTTGACCAAGATGGTCCGTGGTTCTATCCACGGCCAGTCAACGTGGTCTCGTGGATGGTGACCTGGGGGAGTTTTAGGGGTTAAGTTTACGGGCACTTTGGGGTTTTCTGATTTTAATTAATATTAAGTGATGTCATTTTAGCCTAATTTAGACCCCCTATATAAGGATTTTAGACCCCTAAATTAAGTCATTCAACTCATTATTCCTAAAACCCAAATCAATTCCCAAAACTTCATCCTCACCAAAAATTCTCTCTCTAGAAAACTCAAAGAAGAAGAAGAAGAAAGTTGGAGCTAGGGTTGAAGAAGCTAGGGTCTTCACATCAAATTCATAGGGCTTTGTGATCAAGGTATGGTAGCTCTTCATCCATGGATAGAATTCATCCATGGAGCCCCTTCAAAATCCCAATTTTAAAGATAGAAATCCCCAAAAGCTAGGGTTTGATTCCAAAGTCATGGGTTCCTTTCAAAAGTGATTCTAATGCTTGAATTACGTTATACCCCCTATGTCCCTAATTACTTGTCCACTTTTCCTTTTTTAGTTGTCCCTAATTACTTGTCCATTTTGACAAATCAAGAAAGGACAAAAAAAATATTCTATTATACCCTCAATTTATTACTTTGAAAAATGTAGAACTTCTTGAAAATCTTAAGTTTTTAATTCATCCTATTCATAATTAATAGGGGTAAAATGGTAAACTCGCTATATCAATTATTGTTTTCTTAATAGGAGTGCCAATTCAAAAGTGGACAAGTAATTAGGGACAGAGGGAGTATTATGTATGAATTAATGATTACTTATGGTTTTTATGTTGTAATCCCTAAGAAACCATGAAATCCCCATATTTCCCAATTATGATCTTATGATGTGGGTTTTTTTAATGAAAGAAGAATGTTAGGAGATTATGCATGTAATGATTGGGTTACTTGAATTATGTTGATATCCATGTCTAATGTAGTGAATTCTAGATGTGTTGATTTGATATGAGTTTTGACCCTTGAAAGGGAAAATTATGATATTATGCATGTTTTATGAAGTTTATGTATATGCTTTAAGAACACTTTGAGAGTGAAGTGTCTATGATTATGATGTAGTTGTTGAAAGGGTATTATCATATACACACTTATGCATGAATATGATATGATGTGAAAGGTTTTATCACAATATGAAGATTCTAAGGTTGAAAGGCTTTCTCACCTATTGAATTTATATCTGGACATGGATGGTGAAAGGTTATTCTCATGCATGATCTAATGAGCTATCTTAATGAATCAACTTATGACCTAATATGTACTCCGTGAGAATTAAGGCTTAGCACCAAGTGGATATTGAATATGAGATGGAAGTTTCTGCACTAGTTGAGTCCGACTTCCAAATGGGATCCTTTTACACTAGTTGAGTTCGGGTTCCCAAAGTATGTCTCATGAGATGGAGACCTTTTACACTAGTTGACTCCGGGTTTCTAGTAGTAATCTCCTTGTCCCATAAACTATGTGCCCCCGTAGGTTACTTAGCTAATGGATCCACCTAAGCTAAGATTATGGTTCTACCTTAGGCAAGTAGGACACCCTTTTTTGGTGTGGGTAACTCCGAGGGATCATGTATAGCTCACATGGTCTCATATCGGTTAATGATTATTCCCACAACAACAAGAACAAGAATATGAATTATGATCTATGGTTACTCAAGAAGTTTTTATATGAGTTTTCAAGGTCTTAAGATGAGTATGAATGATAGCCTAAGGAGTTTTACTTAGCATGGGTGAGATTTATGGGGTCTTATCCATGCATTGCAAAAGTATGCTTTGAGGGTATTTATGAAGTATTTCTCTTATGTTATGGTGATCTATGTATTGACTATGTTTATGACTAATGATTTTCCACTATCTTCATGATCATGTTTAAACTTGGTAAATTGCATGCTTTCAAATAAAATGTCCCTTTTAGCATGTCTTCAATATTTATATGCATGGCTATCATACTTAGTGCATTTTTGTACTTACGCCTACTTTTCCTATATTTTCCCTAAGTGTAGGGTCCAATTCTCGAGGTGATCATTCTAGTGGCTAGAGCTTGGACTTGAGTATCTTCTGAGCTTGTTGGTGAGTCCTTATGGTTCGAGGATGACTTTTTCATATGTTGTAGTTTGTTTCATGTACTTTCCCTTTTTGGACATGTTGTATGGGCTAGGCCCTTTGTCATTCAAAGATGGTAATAAATGGCTATATTGAGCCTTAGTGTCTAGACTTCCACTTTCGTTCATTTAAAATTTTAGACTTGAATTGTGTATTTACTCTTATTATTCTATTTCTTATGTTATGAGGACTGAGTGGCTTGTATGGAGTCCTTCGGGGTTCTATACGCGATGTTACAAAACCGTACTCTTGATTCAGTCCCTGTTGTTAATGAGTTTTCGGAAATATTTCCCGATGACTTACTTGGCATTCCTCCCGAGAGGGAAATAGACTTTGGTATTAACCTTTTCCCTGATATGCAACCTATTTCTATTCCTCTTTATAGAATGGCTCCGGCAGAACTTAAGGAGTTTAAAGAAATATTGAAGAATTTGTTCGGTAAGAGTTTCATCCGACCGAGTATCTCTCCATGGGGTGCTCCAGTTTTTTTTGTTATAAAGAAGGATGGTTCTCTTCATATGTGTATTGACTATTGTAAGTTAAACAAGGTGACCATTACGAATAAGTATCCTCTTTCGAGAATAGATGATTTGTTTGACCAAATTCAAGGGGCAATTTACTTTTCTAAGATTGATCTTAGGTCAGTTTATCACCAATTGAGGGTGAGAGAAGATGATATTCCAAAGACGGCTTTTAGAACCCGATATGGTCATTATGAGTTTTTGGTAATGTCGTTTGGGTTGAGTAATGCTCCGGCGGTGTTTATGGATTTGATAAATTAGATGTTTAGATAATACCTTGACATGTTCGTGATTGTGTTCATTGATGATATTTTGATCTATTCGAGAAGTGAGAATGAGCATATTGATCATTTGAGGATCGTGTTGCAAATTCTTAAGGACCAAAAACTTTTTGCAAAGTTTAGCTAATGTGAATTTTGGTTAAGGTCTGTAGCTTTTCTTGGTCATATTATTTCAAGCAAGGGTATTGAGGTAGATCCAAAGAAGACGGATGCGGTCAATAGTTGGCCTAGACCTCTAACTCCTCAAATATTAGAAGCTTCTTGGATTTGGCTGGTTACTATAGAAGGTTCATTGAGGGGTTTTCCTCCATTTCTTCTCATTTTACGGCTTTGACTCAAAATAAGGCTAAGTTCATATGGTCGGAAGCTTGCGAGAAAAGTTTCCAAGAGTTGAAATATAAAATTACTTCCGCTCTGGTGTTGACCTTACTGAAAGGTACGGATGGCTTTGTGGTATATTGTGATGCCTGTAGAATTGGGTTGGGATGTGTACTTATGCAAAATAGTAAAGTTATTGCCAATGCTTCAAGGCAACTTAAGATCCATGAGAAGAATTATCCTACCCATGACCTTGAATTAGCGGTGGTTATTTTTTCCTTAAAGATATGGAAGCATATTTGTATGGGGTTCATGTAGATGTTTTCACCGATCATAAGAGTTTGCAATATATGTTTAGTCAAAAGGATTTGAATCTTCGCCAAAGAAGGTGGCTTGAATTGTTGAAGGATTATGACATGAATGTTCTCTATCACCCCGGTAAAGCAAATGTGGTGGCAGATGCTCTTAGTCGATTTTCTATGGATAGTATTACTCATGTTGAGAATGGAAAGAAAGAATTGGTTCAAGATGTTCATAGTTTTGCCCGATTGGGAGTTCAGCTAGTAGACTCCACCAAAGTTGGTGTTATGGTCCATAATGGTTCCGAATTGTCTTTTGTGGTTGATGTTAAAGCCAAGCAAGGTCTTGATCTAATTTTGGTAGAATTGAGAGAAGCGGTGCTTAAGAATCCGTTGAGGCTTTCTCCCAAGGGGGAGATGGTGTGCTTAGATATCAAGGTCGTTTGTGTGTTCCTAATGTTGATGACTTGAGGGAACAGATCTTGGCAGAAGCCCATAGTTCTCGGTATTCTATTCAACCAAGAGCCACCAAGATGTACCGTGACTTATAGGAGATCTATTATTGGAATAGGATGAAGAAGGATATTGTGGGATTTGTGGCTAAGTGTCCTAATTGTCAACAAGTGAAGTTTGAGCATAAAAAACTGGAGATTTATTCCTACTTGGAAGTGGGAAGATGTGAATATGGACTTCATTGTAGGGTTGCCACGTACCCGGCGACAACATGACTTAATTTGTAATAGTAGATCAGATGACTAAATTGGCTCATTTTATTCCCGTCAATGTTTCTTATTCGGCGGAAGATTATGCTAACTTGTATTTGAGAGAAATGGTAAGGTTGCATGGAGTGCCCTTGTCTATTATTTCCGACCATGGTACTCAATTCACTTCTCAGTTTTGGAAGTCCTTCCAAAAGGGACTTGGTACTCATCTTAAGCTTAGTACGGCCTTTCGTCCCCAAACCAATGGGCAAGCGAACCGTACTATTCAAACTTTGGAAGACATGTTGAAAGTTTATGTGATTGATTTTAAGGGTAATTGGGATGACCATTTATCATTGATTGAGTTTGCCTATAATAGCAGTTATCACTCGAGTATTGATATGGCTCTATTTAAGGCATTCTAGGTTGGTTTGAGGTGGGTGAATTTGCACTAATAGATCCCGAATTGGTGCATGAGGCCATATAGAAAGTTTGACTTATAAGAGAATGGTTAAAAATGACTCAAATTCGACAAAAGTCATATGTCGATGTTAGAAGAAGAGATCTTGAGTTCGATGTACGTGATTGGGTTTACTTGAAATCTCACCCATGAAAGGTGTGATGAGGTTTGGTAAGAAATGAAAGCTTAGTCCCCATTTTGTAGGCCCATATCACATTTTGAGGAGTGTTTGTAAGGTTGCATATGAACTTGATTTGCCAAATGAGTTGGAATCGATGCATTCGGTTTTCCATGTCTATATGTTGAAGAAATGTGTTGGTGATCCGACATCTATAGTTTTCTTAGAGGGTTTGGAAGTTCAAGAAAATCTCTCTCATGAAGAGGTTTCGGTTAAGATTTTAGACCGCCAAGTCAAGAAGTTGAGAAATAAGGAAGTTTCTTCCGTGAAAGTATTATGGAGGAATCATTTAGTTGAGGGTGCTACTTCGGAGGCCGAGGCCGGAATAATGTCCCGATATCCTCATCTCTTTCCTTCTACTCCTACCCTAGCTTGAGGTAATGAGTTCCTCATGGTTTGTTCCTTGTTTTGAAAGCATGTGTGATTTAAGCGTTTCCATGATTTCCTTAATGATACATGTTCATGAAAAGTTAAGTTTTGAGAAAATGAGTCAATTTATTTGATTTTCCTCATGTTGTTGTGCATTGAGTATGAGTTGCCTATGGACTTCATGAGATGATATGTTGAACATGCATTAGCTATGATGTTGAGTATGAATTGCATAAAGGCTCCATGAGATTGTGTTTAGCATGCTTTTAGCTTGGAGAAGGTAGTTCCTCCTTGAACATGAGAAATGTTGAAATTTCATGCATATTGGGTTGCTAGATGTAGTTCCTACTTTCTTATGATGCATTGAGTATTTTTAGCTTGGAGTCGATATTTCCTCCTTGATTATGTGCATTTTGATGAGTTGCATGCATAATGGGTTACTAGTCTTGAGTCTTTTCATTTAAGACATGCCTAGAATCTCATTCAAGGACGAATGATCCCAAGGGGGAGATATTGTAACACCCAATATTCGAAAGAGGGGAAACCTAGCAAATTTCAGAACCTACGGGTTCCATCCACGGAGGCCATCCACGACTCGTGGGTTCAACCACGGACTGTAGGTGGGCATGTGGAAAGGTTGTCAAAGAGCTACCAAGGCCATGGACCACGACTGGACCTACACACCATTGGTGGGTCCACGACCCGTGGTCCAGGAACCTTAGGTTAGGCCAAAACTTTATGAACTCACTGACGAGTGTGCAAGACAGACCGTTGGTCCATCCACGGTCCGTCGGTGGTGAGTCGTGGGTTAGAGCTGGCACTTAAGTTTTAGGGTTAGTTGGGTCTTTTCCTAATTAATTAATTCCTATACTATTTCATTTTGCCTATGTTTAGGACCCCTATATAAGTCTTTTTACCCCCAAATTAGACCCATTTATTTCATTCTTCCAAAATCACAAAAGAAGATCAAAACCTCTCCAAAATATTCTCTCTCTAGAACTTGAAGAAGAAGAAGAAGAATGATTCACCTAGGGTTTCAAGCTAAGGTCTCAATTCTTCCATTGAGGATAAGCATTTGGACTTGAGGTATGGTAGTTTTCATCTATGAATTCCTTCCATCCATGGAGTTCCCAAATTCCTCTATTTCAAAAGGTAGAATTCCCCAATTAAGTTAGGATTTTCTTCAATTACCATGGGTTCTCTTGATTTTTGTCTAAAGGGTTGAATTATGTTTTAATATGCATGAATTGATAAATTACTATGGTTTTATGATGTTTTCCCCCATGAACTCATGTAATCCCCATGTTTTCAAGTTATGAATCATATGATGTGGAATTTTGACCTTCAAGGAAGAGTTTTAAGAAATTAAGCATGTATTGCTAGCTTTACATGAATTTATGATGAAATTCATATCTAACCTATGTTTTCAAAGAATTGATGATAGAATGTGGGTTTTGAACCTCAAAAGGTAAAAAATGAACTAATGCATTTTCTTATGAAATCTCTGCATTTGTTTTAAGGGTGTTTTGAGAGTAAAGTACCAATGATGATGTTGTTGTTGTGTTGTGAAAGGATATTCTCATTAACACATAACTATAATGATGTGAATGGTTTTCTCACATAGTAAAGATTCTTAGGTTGAAAGGCTTTCTCAGCTAATTGAATCAAAGAATAAGAGTTATCCTAATGAAACTAGCTTGGATTGGTTATCCTTGGATCCCTTTCCATGGATTATGAGAATAAGTAATGAAATAACTATTCATTCAGAATTATGCTTGGCACCGAGTGGATATGTTGGTTAAAGCTAATTTCCCCACAACAAAATGAATAATGAACTAAGGTTACTTCAAGAATTATCTCATATAAGTTCAAAGATTTAAATGATGATGTTAGCTTGCATTGACCTTGTTTTATGAAGGATATTTTCTAACTTCCTTTATATGATGTTTTAACTTGGTTAATTGCATGTTATAAAATGAAATGTCCCTTTTAGCATGTTTTAAATGTTTTTATGCATGACTATCATACTTAGTGCATTTTTGTACTAACGCATACTCTTGCCTACATTTTCCCCCAAATGTAGGGTCCGACATTCAGGGTCATTAGTTTCGTGGCTAAGTGTTGAGTTAGAGATTTCTGAGCTTTGGTGGGTCCTCATGCTTTGAGAATGGAGTTTTATTGTATTCAGTTTCTTTCATGTATTTCTCTTTTGGACATGATGTATGGGCTAGGCCCAACTTCATTCAATTATAATAGATGGCTATGATGAGACAAAGTGTCTAGACTTCCGCTTTTCATTTTATAAAATGTATTGGACTTGAAATGTTGTTTTACTCTTATTGTTCTATTTCTTATTTTATGAGAGCTAAGTGGCTTGTATGGAGTCCTTCGGGGTTCTATACGCCATGTTACATCTAGGGTGTACCCCTGGGTCGTGACACTCTACTACGGGAGAGATTCCATCTTAATATCCTCTCGATGCTAAGCATATATCCCATGGAATAGTCATTAATCTTAACTTGTCTTATCATTAGAATAGTTCCTTAACTTCTATTCATCTTAGGTGAGAAAATCTTTCAACCCTATGAATCCTTTATGTGAGAAAACCCTTTAAAATTCATATTTGAGTAGTATGTGAGAAATCATTTCACAACACAACAATAACATTGATATTTCACTCTCAAAGCATCCTTAAATCAATTTCATCAACTTAATAAAGAACATGCATATCTTCATAAATTCATCTTTCATAGTTCAAAAGCTTCATCATATGATCAATTCTAGAAACATGGGTCATGCATGGGTTCATGCCAAATAAACTTAAAAGAATGCAATTATCTTGATTCATGCATAAAAATACATAAAACAATCAACCAGATCATAATTGAAATAAACCCATGAGATTGAGTATGAACCCTAACTTCCATTGGCGATTCTAACTTGTAAAATTGGAGAATTTAGGAATCTTATGGAGGAAAGGACTACATAGGTGAATAATATCATACCATGATGCCAAAAGCTTGCTATTAATGGTGAATTTTGAGACTTGATCTTGAAACCTTAGCCTTCTTCTTCCTTAGAGAGAGAAATATTTAAGAGGATGAACTGGATCAACTTTTGAGATTTTTGGAGAGTGAATTGAATTGGGTAATTTGGAGGTTAAAAAATCATTATATAGGTTTTGGGTAGAAGGCAAAACGACATAGTATAGGGTTAAAACGATTAAGGAAAAGACCAAAAAGTCCCTTAAAATAATTGTCGAGCCCTCACCGATGACAAGACCTATGATCCTTAAGTCCTACCACGAACCGTCCTGGTCGACCGCGGGTGGGGTTCAGAGACTTTTTTCTGGGCCCTTGAATGATGGGACCCATGTACGGTCTGTTGATCAACTTATGGTCCATACATGGCCACCGTACATCCAACTTCGGCCTAAAAATTTAATTAAGTCTAGGACTCGCCTTCGAGACCTACCTATGACTCGTACATTAAATGATGGACCGTCGTGGTGAACTGTAAAGAGATACTAGGACTTGACATTATTTAGAATTTTTGAACTTGCCACCTACGGCCTGTAGTCATCCCACGGACCGTTGGTGGTTTCGTTGGTACTAGCACCAGTTTCTAGAAACCTGCAAAAAAAATCCTTCCTTTAAAATCCGAGGTGTTACACTAAAATCCAATTCTCCTTGAGACATTCAAATTCTTTGGAGCATGTCTCATCAAAGACAAACTTTATCTCCTTCTCCAACAACTTACACAAAAGATGTGCAATTTTTGAGAAGTCCTTAATGAATTGTCGGTAGAACCTACATGTCCCAACAAAATATGGATTCCCTTTACAGAAATAGGTGAAGTAAGCTTTTTAATAACTTTGATCTTGGCTCAATCTACCTCCAAACCATTTTCAGACACTTTATGACCCAACACTATGCTTTCCTTGACCATGGAATGACATTTTTCCCAGTTCAGAACTAGGTTCGCCTCTTCGCATATATATAGTGCCCTGTTAAGATTTAACAAACTATCATCAAAATTGTCACCTACTACAGAGAAGTCATCCACGAATATCTTCAAAGTGTCTTCAACCATGTCCAACTAATTGTTGCTCAAAGAACGTGCCTAGTAAAGTATTCATTGTTAAATTTTCATTAGCTTTTTCGGATTTGTTTTATGTTGCAATTTGCAAATTAATTTTCTGCATCTTTTCAACCATTTATCATATGTAAAGTATTCATTGTTAATTTTATTAATGGTTTGTCTACTAGTAAATCAAATTTCTTGATTTTGATTTTTAAATTTTTGCTCGATTTTAAATTTTGATTTTTTTTCCAAATTGAAACAATGGAAGTTGAAGGATCAAAGGTTTCGAAAAAAACAATTACACCCACACCAGTAATAGTTCAAGCACATGGTAACACTCTTAAAACTTCTACAAGTTCTACTACGTGCAATCCTCCTAAAAAAACAAAAAAGAACTATTGTTTCTGGTCAAGAACCTAGCCATGGCGAGAGTGGTAGAGAAACATCACAAATTTGGAAGCACTTTGAAAAATTTCTTGATAAGAAAGGTGAACAAAAGGAAAAATTCAATTATTGCTTTAAAGTATTTTCTTGCCCTAGTAAGTATGGGACTTCTAATCTGTGGATACATTTAAACAATAAATGTGTTAAATCCGTGTATAGAATCATTAATACATCACAACCAACACTAAAAATTAAACCTATCAAAGAAGGGGGACAAGGGACTTTGGAAAAGATTGTTTATAATGTTGTTGAGGTTAAGAAGGCCACTGCAGAGTTTGTTATTCTTGATGAACAACCATTTAAACTTATAGAGAGGGAAGGGTTTAAAAGATTAATGACACTCATTTTGCCTAATTATGAGTTACCTTCTCGCCTCACCGTTGCTAGACAATGTTTGTAGATTTATCAAGAGGATAAAATAAGCTTAAAAGGATTATTAAAGATCAATGTGTATGTCTTACAAGTGATACATGGACATCAATTAAAAATTTGACATATATGGTCCTTACTTCTCACTAGATAAATGATGAATGGAATTTGCAAAACAAAATTCTAAACTTTTTTCATATTCCAGATCATAAAGGTGAGACGATAGCCAAAGGAATTGAGGCATGTTTATTGGATTGGGGGATTGAGAATCTATTCACAGTGACATTGGATAATGCAACAGCTAATAGTGCTGCAATCATGCACTTGAAAGCGACAAATAATGATTGGAAAGGTATTATGTTGGAAAAAAACTTTTTACACGTTAGGTGTAATGTTCATATTCTAAATCTGATTGTGAAAGAAGGGCTTAATGAACAAAACGAGTCTATTTCTCGATTAGCTTGTTGTAAAATATGTTAAGTCTTCTACTTCAAGACCTAATTCCTTTACGTCATATGTTGAGAAAGTCAAATTAGACACTCATGGCCTTTTCATTTTGGAAGTTGGACGAGATGGAACTCGACAAACTTAATGCTAAACACAACTCAAAAATTTGAAAAAGCCTTTGCAAGAATGTATGAAGATGAGCATAAGTATTTCAGGTTTATCTAACCTTGAAAGGAACAACAAAACACTCATATGTAGATGACTAGCAGAATGTGATAGTGTTTATTGATTTTCTACCAAATCTTTCATGAGATTTATAATCTTCAAAGTTGTATTCTCAAATATTCTAATTTTGGTGATCCCTTGTTGAGTAATATGGCTAAGCACATGGAAAAAAAGTTTAATAAATATTGGAGAGACTTTAATGATATGAATATATTATTATTTGTTGCTATTGTATTGGATCCTCGATATAAGTTCAAGTATGTGGAGTTCCTTTTTAAGATATTTTATAAGTATGTGGAGGGAGTAGATAGATCTACTAAAGTGATGGATACTTTATCTCTCTTGTATACTCACTATGTAAATTCACTTGTTGAGACTCATGATGAAAATATTAAATTTCAAGCTAGTGGGATGAGTCAAAATAATGAAATGCAAGATAGTGATGTGCATGCACAACGGGAAAAGTTTCTTGAAAATGAAAATAATGTTGATAATAAGTCGGAACTCAATAAATATTTATTGGATGATTTGGAGAAGAGCAAGAAACTACTAAAAAACTGCCAAAAACGACGGACAACATCGCTCAAAAAATGATGATTTTTTCCACACTGTCCGTCGCTTTTTAATAAAAAAAATTATTTTTTAAATTATTTGAGAAAAAGCGACGGACAGCATCTCTTAGTCCGTCACTTTTTTTAGCGGATTTTTGTGCCAAATATATATATAATTAAAAATTATTTATTTAATATACATAGCGACACCGTCCTTCGCTTTTATTAAAAATAATTTTATATAAATTATAATATTAACGACGCTGTCCGTCGCTTTTAATTTATTTCAAGATATTAAATTTTTTTATTATAGCGACGGACAACATCTTTATGTCTGTCGCTTCTTGGTCAAAATACTTGGTCAACTATTTTTAAAAAGTGACGGACAATGTCTCTTAGTACATCACTTTTTGGTCAAAATATTGGTCAATTATTTTTTTTAAAAGCAATGGACATAGAAACGTTGTCCGTCACTTTTTATTAAATATCTAAAACAGATCCACGATTTTCCCCCATTTCTCCATTTCCCCATTTGTGAAATTCTCCTCCTTCTCTCCAGTCTTCACCACCACCACTGCATCGCTGCTACCGTCGGACCCGTCGCTCGCTAGCCGCCGCAGTCGCTTGCTTCTCCGGAGCTGCCGGACCAGACGTCGCCGCCTACCTCTCCTCTCTCTTCAATCTCTCCTTCTCCTTTAAGGTTAGGATTTACTAATGCATCAATATTTTTTCAAATTGAACTATATTTTGATTTTGATAGCTATTTAATTGTAATTAGTTTATTGAATTTGTGTTTATTGATTGTTAGTTTGAATTAGGATTATTAGTTAGTGAGTGAATTGAAAATTTTAATGATAGGGTTAGTTTGAATTAGGGTATCTTAGGATTTGTTTGAATTTGGGTATTTCTTGAGTTAATTAGTTTTATTTTGGGATTGCAGGATTAGTTTAAATTAGGGTATAATTTAAGGAGTAGTTTAAATTTGAATATTATTTGAGTTTGTTTGATTTTCGGATTTTAGGACTAACTAGAGTTTGAATTATTATTGAGATTTTAGGACTAATAGTTTGAATTTGGGATTAGGAATAGCTAGCTAGTTTGAATTTAGGATTTTAGAACAAGTTAGATTTTAGGATTTTAGGACTAGTTTGAAATTGTGATTTTAAGACTAGTTTGAATTTGGAATTTAGGACTAGTTTGAATTATATTTGAGATTTTAGGACTGCTAATAGTTTGAATTTAGGATTTTAGTACTAGGTTAATTTTTGAATTCTAGGAGTACTTTGAATTTATGATTTTAAGACTAGTTTGAATTTGAAATTTAGGACTAATTTGAATTATATTTGATATTTTAGGACTAATAGTTTGAATTTGGGACACTATCTAGCTAGTTTGAATTTGGAATTTTAGGGATTTGAATTACACCTTAATTAGAACTTATAATTAATTATAAATTGAATTTACTATAAATTGAACTTAATTAGGAATATGAACTTGAAATGTTGTTGACTTTAATTTATTAGAACTTAATATTTTTATTCTTATTAGAACTTGGATTTTATTTGAACTGAATTAGATTATTGTAGTACTTGAAAATCTTATTGACCTTAATTAATTTGAACTTAATATAAATTAATTAGAACTTTATTAAACTTAATTAATTTATAATAACTTGAAAACTTAATTAGGAATTAATATAAACTTAATTTTGAACTTAACTAGAACTTGAACTTAATTAATTAGTATTTATTAATTAATTAAGCTTTAACTTGAATTTATACATGTTGAACTAATTAAACTTAATTAGAATTTGAATATATAACTAATTATTGGATTTGCACGTTATATATAACTAATAACTTTTATAATATGAACTTGAATTTAGAAACTGAACTCGAATATACTTTAGAAATTGAACTTGAAGTTGGTCTTGAACAAGAATTTTTAATTAATTAGAACTTAATAATTAAACTTAATTAATACTTTGGACTTAATTTATAATAAATTTGACTTAATTAGAATTAACATAATTAATACTTTGGACTTAATTTATAATAACTTGGACTTAATTTATATTAACAATGAATTAATGTAGTAAAATTATTATTAAATTTAATTTATAATATAATTAAATATCTATATTTTTGTAGATGGATCATCATTTTTGGATGTATAATATGCATTGTGAAACTGGTGCTGGTTTGAAATCTGAGTGTATTGATGGTGTTAGAGATTTTATTGAACATACAATGACACTTGACATTTTCAAGAATAATGGATTGGTTAGGTGTCCTTGTAGTGCATGTAAGTGCTTAAATTTTTTTAAACCAGATACAGTTATGGTTCATTTGTACTGTAATGTATTTAAGCCTAGATATTTTGTATGGATTGATCATGGAGAAAGAGATGAATTGGAAGGTATATTTTATAATTCGATGGTTGTGGATGAATATAATATGCTTGCACCACATGGTCAAATTAGGGTTGAACATGATAGGGTTCATGAAATGATCAATGATGCTTTCGAGGTTCAAGGTGGGATGGAACCCGAACAATATTTTGATGAAGCTCCTAATGAAGAAGCAAGACGCTTCTATGATCAATTAGAAAAGTCTAGTCGTTCACTATGTGAAGGGAGTCCACATTCTGCCTTGTCAGTTGCGGTTAGATTAATGACTATTAAATCAGATTGGAATGTTCCTAATGCGGCTATGGACTCAATGGTTGATCTTTTGGGTGAACTAGTTAATCCAGAGATTAACATACCTAAGAACTTCTATCAGGCAAAGCGTTTGGTTTCCAAGTTAGGATTGACGTATGATAGAATTCATTATTGTGTTAATGGTTGTATGTTGTTTTACAAGACTGATAGTGAATTAGAAAATTGTAAGTTTTATGGACATGCTTGTTATAAGAGGACTCCGGCTTGAAAGATGGTCCCAGTTAAGGCGATGCATTGTCTACCTCTCATTCCTAGGTTAAAGAGGTTGTATGCATCGATGATGTCTTCCCCACATATGAGAAGGCATCGTGAATATAGAAGGCCGCCGGGTGTCTTGTCTCATCCATCTGATGGTGAAGCATGGAAGCATTTTGATAATGTATATCCTGATTTTGCTAGTGAACCAAGAAATGTTAGATTGGGGTTAGGTGCAGATGGCTTCACACCATTCTCTAATATTGCTTCGCCTTATTCATGTTGGCCAGTATTTCTTACTCTGTATAATCTTCCTCTTGAAATGTGCATGACCAGTTCTTACATCTTTCTATGCTGTGTTATTTCAGGTCCCCGTAATCCAAAAAGTTTGATTGATGTCTATCTACTACCATTGATAGATGAGCTCAAACAATTGTGGTTTCAAGGCGTTTTGACTTATGATATATCAACTAAGAAGAATTTTGTTATGCGTGATTCTTTAATGTGAACTATTAATGATTTTCCTGCATACGGGATGTTGTCTGGTTGGATGACAGCTGGAAAGCTAGCATGTCCATATTGCATGGAAAATAGTAAGGCATTCACTTTAAAGTATGGCAGAAAAAATACATGGTTTGATTGTCATCGCCAGTTCTTGCAGATGGACCATGAGTTTAGAAAGATGAAAATACATTTAGGAAAAATAAGGTTGAAAGTGATCCCCCACCTCCATTACTCACAGGGCATCAAATTTGGGAGAGAGTTTCTCAATTTCCTAAAGTTACAGAAGCTTCACCTTCTAGACTTCCTGGATATGGTGTTGAACATAATTGGACCAAACAAAGCATATTTTGGGAGTTGTTGTATTGGAAGTACAATCTGCTACGACATAATCTTGATGTGATGCACATTGAAAAAAATTATTTTGACAATTTGTTTAACACAGTGATGGATGTTAAGGGTAAGACAAAAGACAATTCAAAAGCTAGAATGGACATAAAGGAATATTGTAGGAGAAAAAAATTATGGTTGCAGGAATTACAGAATGGTAAAATTGTTAAGCCCAAAGTCAACTTTTCATTCACATTGGATGAGAAACGTGAAATTATTGAGTGGGTTAAAAATTTGAGGATGCCGGAGGGCTATGCTTCGAATTTAGGAAAGCGGGTAGATATGAATGAAGGAAAATTAATAGGTATGAAAAGTCATGATTGTCATGTGTTCATGGAAACTTTAATTCCTATCACTTTTAGCCATCTATCCAAAAGGATATGGAAACCAGTCATAGAGATAAATCTTTTTTTAAAAGATTTGTGTTCTGAAAAGTTGTTGGAGAGTAGTTTAGATAGGATGGAGGAAAATATTCTTGTTACTACTACTAAGTTGGAGAAGATATTTCCATGTGGTTTCTTTGATGTGATGGAGCATCATCCAATTCATCTTATACAATAGGCCCGCCTCGGAGGTCCGGTTCAAACAAGATGAATGTATCCATTTGAGAGGTATCCATTTGAAATATTCACTAAGTTATATATATTCACCAAGTTTTTTATTAACATATATATACATATATATATGCAGAAAAATTGGCAGTTCCAAGCAAACGATTAAACAAAGGGGAAGGATCGAAGGATCAATTGCTCAAGGTCATATTGGGAGAGAAACTGGTGATTTTTATTCTTATTGCTTTGGTGATGATGTGTCATGTAGGAGAAACAGGTCCAATCACAATGATGAAGGCGATATTGATCCTTTATTTCCACCGATATCAATTTTTAATCAAAATGATCGAGGATCTAAAAAGCATGGAAAGTGAGGCTTCACTAATATGGAAATGCAATCAGTTGTGACACATATTTTGCTTAATTATCCAGAGATTCAACCATATATCAAGTAAGTGTTAAAAATATGTTATCAAATTACATACTAATAAGTGTTCATTAACTAACGAAATACTTGAATGTAAAATGATCAGCTTGTTCGTAAACACATGGGGTAATGAAGCCATCTATATAGAATTTTCCAAATGGTTGAGGAACTATGTAAGTGTGCAATCTCTAAGTATTTAATAATATATTCATGTTATACTAAATTATATTACTTGAAATAACAATCACGTAGGTTTACGATGAATACTCAAGTGTCCAACATTTGCAATTAGTGAAAGAAGTAGCACTTGGACCTGAATCTCAAGTACTTACAATGAATAATTATTGTGTAAATGATTTTAAGTTTCAAACTGAAGAAGTTTCTAGGAACAAGAAAACAAATAATAGCGGTGTCTACATACAAGGTGATGTTGATGGTACTGGCAAAACTATTGAATATTATGGTGTCATTTATGAAATTATTGAAGTAAGGTATTCAGGTTGGCCTAAGAAGAAGATTGTATTGTTTTGGTGTGAGTGGTTTGACCCATCACATAAAGGAACAAAGGTGGACCTTCAACATAATATAATTGAAGTTAAGCACACTAGGAAATACAGAAGTTATGATCCTTTTATCATTGCACAAAATACTAAACAAGTGTATTACACTCCATATCCATTGCGTAGAGACAAAGCTGATTGGTGGGTTGTTATAAAAAGTAAGCATGTGGGAAGAATTGAAATTGACAATGTCTTAGATGTGGCGTATCAAAATGATGTTACAATTGTTCAACAACAAGTTGATGTTGCAATTGTTCAACAACAAGTTGATGTTGAATTGGAAACCACACTACAACATCCTCAACACATATTAGAAGAAGTATTTGATGATGAGATACTGAATATTGAGGAAGAAATATCCGAGAATGATAAAAATGAATCATTTGATGACGAAGAATGGGACGATAATGAAAATGAAACAACTGAGGAGGAAGAATGGGAGAATGATGGAATTGAAACAAGCGATGAGGAATAGTGTAGAATGAAAGCTAGCTAGTATATATATGTAAGTTAGTGTATTTTGCTAATTTTATTTAAATTATAATTTTTATATATATATTATACGTGTAAATTTGCATACAGATGTCATCAGGTGGTAACGGTGATAGACATCGCGAGCATCTTGGAGTTAGCCAGACTAACCAGGCTAAAAAGAAGAAGTCTAGGAGACACATAGATACTGAGGATATTGTAGGATCTATTTCTTCTGTGCCAGAGCGCATCAGCCATGATACTCATTTATTTGTTGTTCCATTTGGTACGGCGGATCCTCGGCAATATTATCCTAATTAGCGTCGACCAATCGGTGCTTCCTCTACTTCACAGGCATTCCCTGCACGACACTACGAGGACCTACCTTTAAAGGCTATTCATTGAGCACGACCCTTATCAGTAGGTACTCCATCTCCCACAGGTACATCTCCTCAGTTATCTGACATGAGGATTGGAGATTCTAGTATCGAGCAGTCAGATGCTATGACCGGTACGCCTCCATTGACTCAGCATTTTGTGCGTCATGATGTATCACCCTCATCTACAACTACACTTAGTGCTACACCAGATGATGAGATGCCTGCTCTAGCTCCTGGACAGAAGGACAGACTTGGTAGAGTCATAATTGTGCCGGATGGATCATCGTAAGTTTGTTTTGTTATCTATTTGTTAGTTTATTTTATTTATTTCTTATACTTTAATATATTATTCATGAACTAACATATTTATTATGTGTTTTACAGGTGGCATCCTGCAAAGGATGTTGCCTGGAATTTAAAAGAATGTGTTAGAAGACTTTATACACAAACTTATCACTTTTGGAGTGAGATTCCAAACAGAATACGACAGGCGATGTTTAATGAATTTAAGGTATATATTTTTTCGTTAGGTTTAGTATACTTTAATTTTTTTTACTATCGATCTAATTAACATTATTCAAAAAAAATTCAGACTATGTGTACTTGGGAGCTGAGGTACAATTTGATCATTACGACCACATTTGAGAGGAGGGAATCCGCCAGACTGTCTAGCTGGCTAAAGAAAGTTCGGGATAGTGATGAACGTCTGGATTGGATGTTGCCTCATGTTTTTGATGAATTGGGTCTGTATTGGAACACAAACAAGTTTAAGGCAATATCAGAACAAGCCAAAAAGGCTAGAGGCAGTAGGCTGGCTCGTTGCACACCAGAGGTGCAAAGACCGTTGGAACAATTACAAGAGAGATGGTAAGTTCTAATTCAAACCTTTAAATAAATAATTAGTTTATTCATATATATCGTTATAAATTTCATTTTTTATTTATAGAAAAAATAATTAGGACGCACTCCCATTGAACCGGAGGTTTTCAAGAAGACTCATGTCAGGAAGAAAGAAAATAAGTCAGATCTGGATGTGTGGGTGGAGAAAAGGGCCGAACGAACTTTTGTAGTTATTTAATATGAATAATATATATTAATAGTGAATATATTTATGATATCTACATATATTGATGTTAATTTTTATATTTAATATGCAGAATGAGTTTCATCACTTTGTCGCTAAGAATCTAGATGGTTCGGTCGAAATGACACCTGAACTGTCCACCAAAATTTGGAAAGAAAAAGTGGTAGTGGGGACACTCAAGGGTAGATGCTATGGTCTAGGCTCTTGAAACGATGTAAGACAACTCCAGTCAGACTTAGAAGGTATTGGATCATCACATCAAGACGAGGCACTTGATGGTGTTCAGATTGCTGCTATGTCAGCTCAAATAGCACAACTTACAGCGGCACTGGCAGAGTCGGAGCAGAGAATAGTAGCTGAACAAGGAAGCATGAGCGAGACCGTTCAGCAAATCAAAGAACAAGTGATGAACCTCGCTCGTCGACCTACTACTTCGGCTCCCGAGGACACCGACGACAACAGTGATGATGAAGATGATTATGTAGATCTCACTCTCTAGTTTAGATTTCTGGACATTTATGAAGTTTTGAAATGAATTTTGAAAGACTTTATAAGTCTTTAAAATTTCCACACAAGCGACGGACGGCATCGCCTTTTGGAAACTAAAAAAAATTAAAATTAAAAGAGAGTGACGGACTCCGTTGCTTTTTTAAAAGAGAAATAAAAAAAAAGTCAAAAAGCGACGTAGTCCGTCGCTTTTTGAAAAGCATCGAGTTAAAAAGCGACGGAAGTGACTGTGTCGCTTTTCCGTTGATTTTTTATCAAAAAAGCGACGCAGTCCGTCGCTTTTGGCCGTCGTTTTTTGGCAGATTTTTAGTAGTGAGAATTTTGCTATCCTGGCTTGGTAGAAAGCTTCATCTGAGAGATATCCAATTGTCTCCAATATTGCGAGAGATGTGCTTGCTATTCTTGTTTCTACAATTGCATCAGAGTCAGCTTTTAGCACAGGTGGTCGAATTCTTGATTGTTATCGAAGTTCTTTATCGCCAAAGACAGCTGAAGCTCTTGTTTGTAGTCAACAATGGTTAAGGACAACTTTTAAAGAGTACAAGTTTGAAGATCTTTTTGATGAAATTCAAAATCTTGATATACTTGAAGGTACTTCACACAATTAATTACTTAATTATAATTTATTTATATACTTTTATGTTTCTTATTTTTAATTTCTGATATAAATATTCTTTTTTCAGAACATCCAGGTACTCCTTTGAGAATTGATTAAGTTGATTTGATTGAAGAAAAATGAATATAGAAAATATAAATGTTTCCTTTCTTTTGGATAATAAAAAGGAGAGGAGATGTAGATGTCTTTATATGACAACAATTTTTATTAAACATGATGTTGAATTTATTTGCTATGTGCAAATACTGCCTTTACTTTGCTATTGTGGATACTTTTTTTTATTTTTGTTGAAACTAGTAATGTTACTAATGTGGATACTTCCAAATGCAATAAAACCATAAAAGGATTTTGAAGCAAAAAAGGGGTAGGAACTTTGAATAAGCATATTGTTTGTAACTCAGTGCATACAACTTTCTCTAGCATATATAGAACAATTTGTGCAGATTATCAAAGTTTTGGGCTAACCTCTTTTGGTTTAACATTGTAGAGAATGTATGGTTATATATTTTTATGCAAGAAATGATGAGATATTTTTGCGTATGGTCAATAACCGAATAACCGAATAAAACCAAACCAATACTGATAACAACCAAATCGATAAGTATATATTCTATTTGGTTTGGTTTGGTTTTAATAATTTAAAAACTGATTAAATTGGTTTGGTTTTGGTTTTGACCAATAATCGATCCAAACCGACCCGTGAACACCCATAACTGGAGTAATAACTATTTTGTAGGCAAACTCTGTTAAGGGAAAGTGTTGATCCCATTGAGTACCAAAATCAATCGTCACACATTCTCGAAGCATGTCCTCTAACACCTGAATCTTTTGCTCGGACTGACCATCTGTCTGAGGGTGAAAATTGTACTCATATCTAACTGAGTACCCAAACCATGTTGTAAATCCCTCCAAAAGTGAGAAGTGAACAATGCTCCTTCGTCAGAGAATATGGAAATAGGCACCCTATGAAGTCGGACTATCTGACTAATGTAAAGTTGGACTAACTTCTTTTTCTTATACTTCAGCCGAACTCGAATGAAATGGGTGTACTTGGTCAGCCTGTCAACGACTACCCAAATAGAATCATAACCACCCACGGTGGTATCCAAACCCACAACAAAGTCCATAGTGATTCACTCTCAATTCTACGTAAGAATGGACATCCTCTGAGATACACCTCCGGTTCACTGGTGCTCATGACCTTTTGGAAAGTCAAGCATCTAAACACAAATCTGAAATATCCCTCTTCATGCCACACCAACTGTAATTCTTACTCATGATACATCTTTGCTGCTCCCGAATGAATGGAATATCGAGAATAGTGATCCTCCTCAAGAATCAATCTAATCAACTCGCCTGCCTTAGGCACACAAATCCTGCCTACGATCCTCAAGACACTATCGAGATAAAGGAAAACATCATTGGCTTCGCCTCTCAACACTTTGTCTAGAATGAGACACAATTTCTCATCATTAAACTGGTGCTTATAGATCTGCTCAACGAAGAAAGATTGTGCCTCTATAAAAGCAATCAAACCACCACTCTCCTCAGAAATTGTAATCGAACAAGACAGTTGGCTAATATTTGAACTTCTCTAGCCAATGGTCTCTCATCAATACTAATCACAACAAGACTTTCCATATTAGAATTCTTTCTACTCAAAGCATCGGCCACCACATTAGCCTTCCCCGGATTATACAAGATGGTGATATCATAGTCCTTTAGTAACTCAAGCCATCTATGTTGCCTCAAGTTAAAATCCCTCTGACTAAAAATGTACTGAAGACTCTGATGGTCTGTGAAGACTTCACAATGTACCCCATATAGATAAAGCCTCCATAACCTAAGCACAAAGACTATGGCATCCATCTCCAAGTCATGAGTACGGTAGTTCTTCTCATGAGTCTTCAATTGTCTTGAAGCATAGGCAATCACATTCCCCTTCTACACCAAAACACTACCCAAACCGACTCTCGAAGCATCAAAATACACAACAAAGTCCAAACACTCCTCCAGTAGAGTAAATTTAGTCAAAGGGGATGCAATAATGGAAAAGATCTGAACATACCACCGGTAATAACCTACCAGCCCTATAAAACTATGAATCTCAGTAACTAAAGTAGGTCTCATCTAGCCTCTAATTGCCTCAATCTTGGCTAGATCCACCCGAAGACCCTCATTGGACACCATGTGTCCCAGAAATGCTACAGAATTAGCCAAAAACTCATACTTCAAGAACTTGGCATACAACTTCTTTTCCCTCAGTCTCTGGAGCACAATTCTCAAGTGTCAACCATGGTCCTCCTCGGTCTTAGAGTATACCAAGATGTCATCAATAAAAATTATTACAAAAGAATCTAAATAAGGTCAAAACATCCCATTCATTAACTTCATGAGCGTTGCAAGGGCATTAGTCAAACCGAAGAACATCACAAGAAACTCATAGTGTCCATATCGAGTCAGAAAGGCTTTCTTAGGGATATCTAATGCCCTAATCTTCAATAGATGATAGTCGGACCTCAAATCAATCTTAGAAAACAACAATGCCCCTTGAAGCTGATCAAATAAGTCATCAATATGCGGGTGAGGATATTTGTTCTTCACTATCACTTTTTTCAACTATTGGTAGTTAATGCACATCCTCATAGTCATGTCCTCCTTCTTGACAAACAAAATAGGGGAACCCCACAATGATACACTAGGACGAATGAATCCTTTACTCAATAAGTCTTATAAATGATCATTCATCTCGTTCAACTCTACGGGAGCCATGCGGTACGAAGAAAGAAATGGGCTTGGTGCCCGACTCCAAGTCAATAGGAAAATCAATGTCTCTATCAGGAGCAATACCTGGAAGATCAATACAAAAACACATCTAAAAACTCTCAAACCAAGGGAACTGAATCCATGAGAGGCGGCTCCACACTAGTATCCCGGATAAAAGCCAAATAAGAAAAACACCCTCGATCAACTAATCTTTGAGCACGAATGAAGGAGATAACCTTTTTATGGTAAGAACCACTAGAACTCGTCCACTCAGCTCTCGGGACACCTGGCAGAGCTAAGGTCATAGTCTTAGCATAACAATCAAGAATAGAATGATGTAGAGAGAGACCATTCATACCCAAAATAATATCCAAGTTTACCATTCCTAAAATGATCAAGTCTACCCAAGTATCATACCCAGCCAGAGACTTGATCCACCACTAAGCACTCACCCGCTAGTGTAGAACATAAATAGGCACAGGTATGCTATCACACATCATATTGAATGCAACAACAAAATTGGTAGACACAAACAAGAATGTAGACCCCAGATCAAATAATACATACACAAGTCGATGGCCAACTAGAACAATACTTGTAATCACAACGTCAGAAACCTTGGTCATTGGCCTCCCTGGAAATGCATAAAATTTTCCCTCTCGACCACCTCCACTCTAAGTAGTACCTAAAACCCTGCTCTGTAGATTTGTAGAAAAATTACCAAAAGCTTTTACGCCTCTACCTGAATGGCCTCTACCTTGATCCTTGGCTAAAGTCACTGACCTTCTAGCTAAAGCAACTGAATAATTATGGTGTGGTCTTGAGTGATTCTGCAAAGGGCATTATCATATCACGTGACCCGGATTCCCACATCCAAAATAAGACCTAAGTGTGCATGGCTATTGTAACGCCCCATATTTAAAAGAGGGAACTTAGAAAATTTTAGACTTTCCAGGTGTCACCCACGAGGGGTCAACCACACCCTGTGGTTGGACCCATGCCTTGTAGGTGGGCCTCATTGATGAGCACCCTAAAATCTGCCTAAGACAGTACCCACGCTTGGACCCATGCCCCGTGGATGGATCCACGGCCCGTGGTTAGTGGTCGTAGGTTCAAGGCTCTATTTTCAGAATCTCTGACCATGAACCATGATCGACCAAGATGGATCGTAGATCCATCCACGACATGTCAATGTGGTCTCATGAATCAAGCAGGGACGGTTAGTTTAGGGGCACCTTGGGAATTTTCAGATTTAAGTTAGAATAAAGTGAGGTCATTTTTTTGGCCTAGTACACCTATATAAGTGATTTTATCCATTTAAACTCACCATTCAAGTCATTACTTCCCAAAACCCAAATTATATCCCCAAAAGCTCTCCTCTCAAATATTTCTCTCACTAGAAACTAGAAGAACAAGAAGAATTAGAAGAAGAAGGAAGTTCAAGCTAGGTTCAATTTCAAAAGATAAAAATCCCCAATTGGTAGAGTTTGATTCAAAAGTCATGGGTTCCTTTCAAACTTGATTCTAATGATTGAATTATGTTATTATAAGCATGAATTTATTATTTTCTATGGTTTTTATGATGTATCCCTAAGAACCCATGAAATTCCCATATTTCTCAATTGTGATCTTATAATGTTGGTCTTTGTTGATGAAAGAGGAATTTTATGAATTGATGCATGAAGTGATAGAATCATATGAATTATAATGAAATATATGTCTAATGCTTGAATTCTAGCTGTGAATTTCTTAAGAGTAAAGCATATAAATATGAATTGATTGAGATCAAGTATAAATGACGAATTATGACTTGTAGGCCTTGAGATTAGAATTGTCTTGAGACTAAGGCATGTATTATGAATAATAATGATTAGGGCTTTGAGGGTAAATCTTATATGATGAATGTTGATTTTAGGTAGGATTGTTGTGGAAGGATTTACCCACATGATCTGTAGTATGAGGTTATGCATGTTGTTATGAAATCTATGTAAATTCTTTAAAGGTGCTTTGAGAGTAAAATGTCGATGTTGTTGTTGTTGTTGTGTTGTTGAAAGGTTATTCCCATAAGACACTCACAACCATGAAGCAAAAGGTTTTCTCACATAATGAAGATTCTAAGGTTGAAAGGCTTTCTCAACTAATTGAATCTAAGACATACATGTAGACATGGACAGTTAAAGGTTTTGTCACGCATGATCTAAGAGCTATCCTAATGAACTAACTTGGAATGGTTGTCAAGGACATCTTTCCATGAGACATGAGTTAAGTAAGTCTTAATAATACTCCGTGGGAATTATGTTTAGCACCGAGTGGATATTGAATATGAGATAGAAGTTCTCCCGTTAGTAGAGGCCGGGTTTCTAGAAGAAAGCTCTCATGTTAGTAGAGGTCAGGTTTCTAGTTGAAATATCCTTATCCCATAAACTACGTTCCCATGTAGGATATTTAGCTAGTGGATCCACCTAAGCTAACAAACCATGATCACCTTAGGAAAGTAGGACAACCCTTTTCGGTGTGGGTAACACCGGGTGATCATATTATAGCTCACATGGTCTCATGTCTGTTAAGGCTTATTCCCACAACAAGAACAAGATCATGAATAATAAACTATGGCATGCTTAAATAAGTATCATGTAAGTGTTCAAAGGTTTTAAAAGATGATGCTAGCTTATGATTGTCTTTAATGTTATGACTTATGATTTCCAAATGACTTTATGATGATGTTTAACTTGATAAAGTGCATGTCTTGAAATGAAATGTCCCTTTTAGCATGCTTTAAATGTTTTCATGCATAGTTATCATACTTCGTGCATTTTCGTACTAACGCATACTCTTGCCTACATTCTTCCCAAATGTAGGGTCCGGTAGTCAGGGTCAGTTTTGTGGCTAAGTGTTGATCTTGAGATCCCGAGCTTTGGTGAGTCCTTATGCTTCGAGGACGGAGTTATTGTTTTAGTTTTTATTTATTGTGTTTCCTTTTGTACATGATGTATGGGCTAGGCCCAATTTCATTCGATGTTGTAATAGATGGCTATGATGAGACAAGTGTCTAGACTTCCGCTTTCTTTTATAAAATACTTTTTAGACTTGAATTGTGTTTTACTCTTATTGTTCTATTTCATATATTATGAAGACTAAGTGGCTTGTACGGAGTCCTTCGGGATCTTATACGCCTTTTTACATCTAGGGTGTACCCCTGCGTCGTGACAACTATTTTGATAGACTGGATGAACCACTATGGCCACCTCGATAAGAACTATAGGACCCTCGAGATGATTTCCCACTCTCGGCTACTGGTATGAATGCATGAACATGCCCACGGTGATGGAAAGAGATAACACCTCTGTTTTAACCTCTGCCTACAGATGATGTGCTATAAAACTAACCAGATGATCAGGCCCTTATAGGGTCCCAAAAATCCTCTCTCACCATCAGTTTTGCCTCCTTTGTGATACTCATGATGGAGTGGAAGGAAGCCCCATCTCGAGCTGCTCTGAACACATAAGATTTGATGGAGAAAATCAACCCCCTCACAAACCTGTAAACTCTCTCCGCCTCATCTAAAACAATAATGATAGCATACCTAGATAGGTACCAGAAATGGGCCTCATACTTTATAACCAACAAGCTACCCTGTCTCAAATCCTCAAATATCAAACAACTCTCATACCTCAAGCTCCAAAGGATGAAGGGGTCATGAAAAGCACCGGAGAACATATCCCACTCTATCAAAGGAGATCCAACTGGCCTAGACGTCATATATGTCATCCACCACTCCCTAACAGGTTCTCGGAGCTGGAGTGCAATAGAGTGATCACCATGCAGATCGACTATACCCACCGCCTCTAGCATGCCATGGCATAAAGTCAAGAACTCATAGTGATCCTCGCTCTTAACATCCTGAAACTGAGGTTGTTTCATCTTTTGAAACCTCTCATATCTATATTGATTGTCTATTATTATGACTTCCTCAGGACCAACCTGTACATCAATAGCCGGTGTGGGACCCACTACTGGCTGACCCACTTGATCATGAATAACTGGAGCATGATGTTGCCATGGGGTCTGTGCCTCCACTCTCCTCTAAGAACCCTATGGCATGCCTACCTCACCATTATAAGAGAAGTTATCTAACACACCCAACATCCTCAAAAAATTATCCCGAAACAAAGGAGTTGTAAACTCAGGAGGAACCTGGTCCTCACCAACCTTAATCTGTGGCTCAGGGGAGATGTCTTTAGCACGGCCTCTAGCTTGTGCCACTCCATGGGCACAACATCTAACGAGTTCTAATCTACGAGCACGACCTATAACTCGATCCCTACCCATACCCCTAGTTGAGGTCTCAGGAACTACCTCTCTTCTACCACTAGAAATAGAAGCTCTGGTCCTTGCCATCCGCCAAAACAACACGCGACAACTTTGTACTAGCGAAGGTAACCACGCACGATAAGAAAGAATGACTAAAAAGGAAGTTTCCTAACAGTCTTCATAGCCTCTCAAAGATAAGTACATACATCTCTGCATCGATCCTTGAGACTCTACTTAGACTTGGCTTGTACACTTGTTAGACTTATGAACCTGGGGCTCTGCCATTTGTCATGACTAAAAAATTGATGTGATGACACTTTTCTAATCCAACCAACACAAGTAAGCCTAAAACCCAATATTACAAAGAAAATATGGAAATAAACTAACAATAACATAAGCACAGAGAACTTAGTCATTCTCAATAACTCCAAAACCTAGTTGTCACATGTATAAGCCACTAGTATAAAAATAGAGTTTGAAAGATGAACATAAGTATCAATGTCGTTGTCTCTCGAATATTATAAAACATAAGTAAGGAGCAAGAGAACCGCTAGGATGACAAGCAGCTACCACTTGTATCTACAAAAACTCTCAAACGTAGACTGAAGAAGACCAATCACACAGATATGTGCTCAAAGACTACACAAGTGTAGAAGCAAGGAGTGAGTACCAAAAAATACAGTACTCATCAAGGAACTCATACGCTCAAATTACACCTCCCTAAAGAAGTATAAGCGATCATTGTCAAATAAAGCACCTAACTTGTAGGTTGGGGTCGATCCCATAAGGAATATGGGTCAGACTTAAACTTAACTCACTATTGTATCCATTTAGGCAAACTATTTCCGAGACAAGTAAATAAAGGGGGGGGGGGGTTGTAAGCAAGTAACATATTGTTGATTAAGTAACAAGTAAGAAAGATTCAAACTTTGAGTTATCAATATGAGAGAGAAACTAGGGCATATGTGTTCCCAATAAGCTTTTAATACAGTAATACTAATAATAGTAATCATTTCCTAGTGTTTTGCTTGCAAAGTTGGTAAGTTAGGTATCCTTAAGTGATTGGTCCTCCAAATAGGGAATTTCACCTCGTACCTTGGTCCGGCTACGAGTGCATGCTTTACTAACCTTACCTTTACCCCATAATAGACATCACATCAATGTATGGCTTAGTTTTCACCCTCGCACCAATTGACATTAGACTATTAGAAAGCATCCCCTAAATCTTTGTTGTTAATTATTTTCTCATTCAGTACCTCCTTGGTCCGGAAAGTAGGAACGAGGTGAATTCTAACGTTTGCAACCATTAAAAAAATGTTTAAACGAAAGAATTAACAATATACGCATCAACACTATTCAAGAATTACTTAGTTATTATTCATACTTTGTTAATTGATCATGGTTCCCACAACCCTAGTTATGGATTTTGCTACTCATGCTTGAGAGTTCAAAATTCATGTTTAAGAAGAAAGAATTCATGAACTTACAATTAGAATAGATGAAACCCGAAATCTTCAATTGAATTGCAAAGTGAAAATCTTATAAAATGAAATCCGAAAATCAAATTGCTAAAGTTTGTAAGTTAATTCCCAAAACACCAAAACTAAGTTTACAATAATAGCTAACCCCCAAAAATGAGGTTTATAACTCCTATTTATAGAAAACAAGTCCTAAATAGAAAGGAAACAAAATAACGAAATAAGTTGTCTGGAACGCGGCTTCAGTTGACGACTCGACCTACGGACCGTGGGTCGACCTACGGTTCGTAGGTCACCTTCTGTGGCTCCATACTTAGGATTTTTCCATCAGGTACTGGAACTTCAACTCTCTGAATCGATCGACGGATGTGCAGGATGGCCTGTGGGTCGACCTACGGTCCGTCAGTTACTTCGTAGTTCCACACTTAGTCAGATTTCCCTGATGCTCCATCTACGTCTGCCTAATGACGATCCATCAAAGGACCTACAGTTTGTGGATCACTCTGTGGGTGGCTCCTTCTGCATAATACCAGCTCTCATCTCTATCAACTGCATTCCAAGCTTATTTCCTGCAATCATTAGACATAAAACATTAATTTTAATACAAAATATCCCAAGACCTACACAAACTCTAAGTGAAATATATCAAAAATACCGTAAATTCATGGTATATCAACACCCTCTACTAAAACTTCTTGGTTGTCCTCAAGTAACGCACTAAAGCTCTAGACGACACTTGCGTAGAAGTAAATATACAAACGCAAGCAATCTTATGGCCATCTCAATAATATCCCTCATTTAGTGCAAACCTTTTCGTCTAGACTCAGCAAGCTAACTCATGTGGATCAAGACATGACATAGATCGACCAATAGTCATCCCAACCTACACTTTTAATAATCACCAAGGTGCCAACTTTCCGACAATGTAACTAGTGCCCTCACTTCAAACAACATCCTTTTTCACACAATAGAGATGAATTTTGAGTTTTAGGATTCATTCAACACTCACGCTCAGAAGTGACTTCAAGTGCAGTTAGTGCTTAATACCATAGGCTTGCCCTTATTTTCACTGCATAGACTCTCCAAACTAGCCACCAGGATCACTATAGGACTTTCTTAGCTTGTAACATAGGCTCAGGGTCAGGTAGGATATATTTTGGTACTTTTTAGTGACTTGCTGCCCTCCTTGACATTACATTGGCTTTTTACCTCTTTTCTCAACCAATTCTTGACATTTTTTTATTTTATTTTTTCAACACAGATGTGACTCTTGAATAGCTCATATTTTTCTATATTTTCTTTTTTTTACTTCATTCTTCTTTGTTTCTTTTAGCACTTTGGTCATTCATCTTTTGAACAAAGTCACATCTTTTTCTCTCTTTCACACAACTCTTTTCATACCCTTTTTATTTCGGTTTCCTTTTCCCTAGCCACCCTCAACGTATGTATTTTGCAAGAGTTGAGGTGCACAGTATCCAATGTCAGACCAGGGCCAAGATCAAGGTAACTTTTTGAATTAGCCACCCTCAACTTAGGATTTTGGCCTAAGTCAAGGTGCACATGTCCAAGGAGGGACCAGGGCCAAAACAATTATTTTAGGGAAAGTGAGTTAGGTGTATTGAAAGAAGTGGTCTATTTTAAACTCGAACATTTGAATCAAGGGGAACATTTATTTTATTTGGTTGGATCATTTTAGGCTTTAGTAGACTTATTTGAACAAGAGCCTATGATCATTTCCTAGCTTATAGCCTAGATTATCTTAGCAGGACCAACGGGGCAAGTTCTAGATTGGCACACACTGTATGAACATTCAAACTTTTCTCTCACTAACTTGGAACATTGTTTCATTATCATATTATTAAATTACACAATTCAAGTTTTAGCTTAAGTCATGATGTCAAAGTGTTCCTTATCATGCCATATTGAGATCCAGCACATTCAACTCATCAAGCCTAAAGATCTAGCACATTTCAAACTTTTTGGATGGGTATCAACTTTTCATACTTCTTTTATGCCATCATGCTTTCATTCTTTTACTTACTTCTACACATACGATTCTAAACATGCCAGTTCAACAGAAAGTAAAACAGACTCTTGGAAGAAAAGAACACAAGCAAGAAAACTCCAAGAGAGGACTATGAGTTAGGTTACTCAGACTTCACCCTATCACTCACAATCCATTTACCCCACCCCCAACAAAATAAGGTGCGATTGTCCCCAATGCACAAAAATCAAAATTAAAACATAGGGTGAAAGCAAACATGTGGCGCATATGCACCAAAGACCTCTCAAGAAGTGAGTGGGTCCGGTTTCCCAAAGCCCACTTGATCAACTCTAGGAATGCCATCAGTAGTGCTCTCATCAACTAATGTAGCACTCTCAGTAGTGCTCACACTACCAGATGGGCCAATATCTACCTCATGGTCCCGCTGTTGTCTCAACTCCTCATCCAGTATAGATGCCCTCTGAGCCACCTCAAACTGTTAGCGCTCTTTTTTCCTCAATCGGTGAGCCTCCTTAGTGTCAGTAGTGCGGTCAGAGCAGGGGCGCTTCCCTGCAGTGCGGGAAGAGTCTGGTGGTGGCATGGTATCACCAAATAGGGAAATCATCACCACCTCATCCTCCAGCACCGTAGGGGCAGACTCTGGTAACTCATCAGCAGGATCTAGTAGGCAGCAACATCAGCACGGAGGCTCGCCAACTCTATCTGGGAAGTGGTCACATCAATGGTCGGGGCTGGCGGCTTCTCCAAGACTCTCAGCTCAAAGGTATCCAGGCATTTATGAACGTCCTGAACCTTCTAATCCATCATCTGCTCCATCCTCACCTAGGGCTCCACTTTAGAACACTGCATTCATGGCTTCACATGCTAAAGCAGAGTGGCCATCTGTGCCTCCAACTTCTAGACTCGGTCTAGAAGAATGGCAGTGGACCCTAAAGAGGGAGTGGCTCAGGATAAGCTAGAGTCCTGACTAGTGGACGGAGACGGTGGAGTCTCAGTGTCTATTGTAGTGGCCAAAATGGTGGTGTTATCTCCCTGCATATGCTCAACATCTGCAACAAGATCATCACCCAAAGGTCGTACCTCAACATGTGGATCTCTCCGAGGTGCAGCTAAGTTGGCATCATCCCAAATGAGGCTGATATCTAGAGTCTTGGTAGCATCAAGTAACCGGTCACAGTGCCAAATCGGAACAGAAGCAGCGCTGCAGAGCTGGAAGATGAGTCATGGGAAGAGCAGGATGGTGGTGGCCTTGAAGACCCTCTCGTGGATTTCTGCTATCAGTATGTGGGAAAATTCGATCTCTAACCCCGCTATCATGGTTGCAATCAGCACGGCCCGATCCCATATAACCACATTATCCGCCTGAGTCAGGGATAGTCTATTCCGAACCAACAACCAGAGGAACTTCATAGGGAAACTCAGTGTAGCCTTTCTAATACCTAGGTGAGGAGTCTGAACCCACTCTACACGCTCCCTATGCTCCGCAGTGTGACTAGCCAGCCACCTTAACAATGTATCCCTCTGCTTGGCATCTCTCTGAAATGCCCCGCTCTGAATGATGCACATCTAGTAGTCATACTCTATGGTATTGATGGGCAAAGTATGGACTGGGCCATATATAAACCTGCGAATCGTCACCTCTGAGATGTCTATTGTGTAACCCTGAACCAATACAGACTCAAATGGAGGCTGAGATACGGGCTTGGCCTATTTAGAGATAGAATTCCTAATGGTGGCAACATAGGATGCATATATCTCTCTGGTTATCTCCTCGCTATATTTACCGATGCTTCATGCCATCCACTCACATCGGTGTCTCTGGAAGAGCTCCTCAATAGCTGGTACAGTGTGGAGGCTACCTATAAGAACCCTGCGCTCCTAACTAACAGTCTGAGTCATCCGTTTGTGCTCATTTATCATTGTGCCGTTCTTGTAAAGTTGATACTTGCCCGGGACACACTATTTGTTAGGCTAATCAACCTTGGGAGCAGGCTCAATTCTAGTAGGTGTTTGGCTGTCGCTTGAGCTATCTGAGTCTACTGAAGAGGCGGTACTGCCGCTAGAACTAGAGCCAGACTGCAACTCTAAGCCAGCCGATGCTCCGATCTGTATGGCCCTCTCTTCAGACTAGGGAAGTAACCACGTCAGAGCGAACGTACTAGACTAGGTTCCTGGTAGTACGGGGGCAGTAGGGGAGTTCCTGGTGGTGGGAGTAATGTACTATGTTTTCTCAGTGTCCTCCTCAATGATCAAACGTCGCGAAGGAGCAACGGATTTGGACTTTCCCTTTGCGGCATAGGTTGGAGCTTGCTTGTTGATCATGGTACCTATGGAGGATTAGTTAGTACCAAAACAATTCAAAAAGACTCATGGGAAAATTTTAGAACAAGAATCGGACCCAAACAAAAACTCAAAAAAATTATGGACAGTAGCTAAACTGTCGACCCACGGTAGGTACCTACGGTCCGTCGATGGAACGACGGCTGGTGGGTCCCCTCTGTAGGTTAGAGTACCCAAAATTGGGTCTTTGATGTGGGAACCACGGATGTGCAGAATGGTCATTCGATGGAACGACAAACCGTAGTCCACACCGTGGTTCTACACTTGTACAAAATTTGTGTGCAACTGACCCACGAACCCCGACCTACAGTCCATAGGGTGACCTACGGTCTGTGGGTTGGAGTCGTTGGTCAGTTATGTGCCATGCTTCAGGCTTTAAACTCACACTCAATGCCATATGTCAACAAACACACAATCAAACTAGGCCTACATATGTATTTCAACATATATTTTGGAAGTTCATCATCCTTAGGGTTGTAATTAGTCAATTTCATTCACATTTACACACAGCCATTTAACAACCCTAAGTCAAAACTTCCAATTTAGACCCTTTAACCTATTTATGCGAATTTAACCCATAACACACTCACATACTATCATTCCAAGGGTATTTCTAACTACATTTCAACATTTAAATAGGATACTAACCATCCGAGGTCAAGTTCCAACTTCATGATTTCATAATTTAGTCAATGAACATCAATTTCAAAGTTAGTATGAAATCGTTTACCTTACAAGTAATGAAGTGGGTGAGTGTGTTAGTGCAATGAACTTCTTGACCCTCTTTGCTAGCCTTTGACACCGAACCCGGACTGTGAAATCATAGGGGAAAAGAATGGGAGTGATGGAATGCTTTGGGATATGAGAGGGGATTTATGGGATCTGTGTAATTGATTAGCGAAGTGATATGGGGGATTTATGTATGATTATGGGTATCTGGAAGGTTGAAAAATGGTTGGGAGGGAATTTTGGAACTGGGGGATGCTTTTAAAATGAAGTGTTTTATTAAAAAAGGGTATGGGTCGGGTCAGGCAGAACCCTAATTTTGGACCCACGAGACCCCGCCGATGGTCCATGGGTCGACCTACGAACCATGGTTTGGGTTCGTAGGTCACTCTCACACTTAAAAAAATTTGGGAACTTACCTGGGATCTACAGACGCCATTCACGATCCATGGATTGACCAACGGACCGGCAATGGGGTCCGTAGACCACTGCACAACTGTTTTCTGTAGATTTTGCCTTTCGTCCCTACAAACGTAGCAACCATTAGGACTTTCTTTTTACATTTTCTGGACACTTTTTAGACATGGAACCTAGTCTATATCTAGCCAACACTAATATAAACATAAAACACCTATATAAAGAGCTACAAAAATCTAAAAAGAAAGAAGAAAACTCCTATATCGAAAAGAAAAACCTATTGTTGGCTAGATTGTACAACTTGGGTTGCCTCCCAAGTAGAGCTTGATTTAACGTCATGGCACGACACATACACCTTGATTACTTAGACTTCATCAAGATAATAGGCCTCGATCACTTCTTGCACACTCTCCGATTTACCCATGTAGACCTTGATCCTCTACCCGTTCACTTTGAACCTTGTTCTCGAGCTCGACCGCTCCATGTGGAAATCCTTGAATGACTTTGAATGGCCCGGTCCACTTGGACTTGATCTTGCCAGGAAACAAACGCAACCTTGAGTTGAATAAAAGCACCACATCACCCACAACAAATTCACGCTTTTCAATCTTTTGATCATGATACTTCTTCATCTTCTCTTTGTACAAGGCTGAACTTTCATATGTTTTTACGCAAAACTCATCAAGCTTATTCATGTCATTCAGTCTTTGACTCGATGCGGCGCCCCAATCCAAATTCAACTTCTTTAATGCCCACATTGCTTTATGCTCTAGCTCTACATGCAAATGGCATGACTTACCATATACAAGTTGGTAGGGGGACATACCTATGGGAGTCTTGAATGCGGTGCGATAGGCCCATAGAGCATCATCAACCTTTCTTGACCAATCAGTTCGGTTGGCGTTCACAGTCTTTGCTAGGATTTGTTTTATCTCTCTGTTTGACACCTCAACTTTCCCACTAGACTACGGATGGTAAGAAGTAGCTACATTGTGACGAACTCCATATTTCTCTAGCAACGCCTTGAAAAACTTATTACAAAAGTGAGAACCTCCATCGCTGATAATCGCCCTAGGTGTACCAAATCTGGAAAAGATACTCTTTTTTAGAAATGCGGTGACACTCTTACCCTCATTGTTTGAAAGCACAATTGCTTCCACCCATTTCGATACATAGTCAACCGCAACAAGAATATACTTCATCTCATGTGAACTTACAAATGGACCCATGAAGTTAAGGCCCCAGACATCAAATAACTCAATCACCAATAACGGATTCATTGGTAGCTCTTACTTCTTGGAAATTCCCACTTCTCTTTGGCAATGGTCACAAGACTTGGCGAAATCATGAGCATCTTGGTGGATGGTAGGCCAGTAATACCCACACTGCAAGATTGTATGAGCAATCTGAATACCACTATGGAGCCCACCAACAGGCGATAAATGACACGCCTCTAGTATACTCATCAAATCAACCTCGGTCACATAGCGATGAATAATCTCATCAGCACAATTATGAAACAAGTAAGGCTCGTCCCAAAAGAACTTCTTCACATCATGCATAAACTTTTTCCTTTGGTGAAATGACAAATTCGATGGAACCAAATCGCTTGCCAAGTAGTTAGCAAAATCTACGAACCAAGGGATAAGATCATAAGAAGCAGCCAATACATGTTCGTCTGGAAATGCATCATTAATTTTAGCCTTATCTCCTAACTTGAGCATAGCTTCCTCCCCTAATCTGGACAAATGGTCGGCAACCTGATTTTCTGTCCCTTTTCTATCCTTCACCTCAAAATCGAACTCTTGCAGCATAAACACCCATCTAATCAACCTCAGTTTTGCATCCTTTTTAGCCATCAGATACCTCAATGCAGAATGGTCAATATGAACTATGACCTTAGTACCAAGCAAGTAGGATCAAAATTTCTTGAATGTGAAAACCACAACAAGGAGTTCCTGTACAGTCACAATATAGTTCTTTTGATCCAAATTCAAAGCTTTGCTGGCATAGTAAATTGGATGAAGAATCTTCTCTCGCCTCTGTCCTAATACCACACCAAGTGCCACCCCATTCGAATCACACATTACTTCAAACGGCTGCCCCCAATCTGGTAAACTAATGATAGGTGATGATACTAATCTTTCTTTCGACACTCCAAATGCTCTCAGACAAGAATAATCAAAATAAAACTCACACACCTTTTCGAGCAGTTTGAATAATGGGTGTGCAATTTTAGAGAAATCTTTGATAAACCTCCGGTAAAAACCTGCATGCCGAAGAAAACTTCTAACACCTTTAACAGAGATAGGTAGTGGAATCTTTTCAATTACCTCAACTTGGCTCTATCAACCTCAATACCTTTCTCAGAAATCCAATGACCCAGAACTATACCCTCTTACACCATGAAGTGGCACTTTTCCCAATTGAGTGTAAGATTACACTCTTCACATCATTTCAGTACCTTGGCCAAATGCATCAAACAACCATCAAATCAGTCACCTACCACAGAGAAATCATCCATGAATACCTCAATTGTGTCCTCCTCCATATCTAAAAATATCAACATCATACACTTCTGGAAAGTCGCTAGAGCATTACACAACCCAAATAGCATCTTTTTGAAGGCGAAAGTCTCATAAGGACAAGTGAATGTGGTTTTCTCTTGATCTTCCGAAGCTATGAAGATTTGATTATACCCCGAATACCCATCTAGAAAACAACACCAACCCTTACCAGCGAGACGATCCAGCATCTGATCCATGAACGGCATTGGGAAGTGGTTTTTTTTGTCCATGCATTAAGCTTGCGGTAGTCCATGCACACTCTCCAACCAGTCACCGGCCTCATCGGAAAAAGCTCATTTTTTGAATTAGAAACCACAGTAATCCCACCTTTCCTAGGTACACATTGAACAGGATAGAACCAACTACTATCAGCAACGGGATATATTACTCCAACATCCAACCATTTAACGATCTCTTTTTTCACAACCTCTTGCATAGGTGGATTAAGTCTCCTTTGGTGCTCAATACTTGGCTTGTTTTCTGATTGTTTGACATAAATCAAAGACAACTTCCAAATCAAGTGCCAATAATCGCGTGCAGTAATATAACTCAACCGAATGGGTTGGGGTCGAGTCCCAAGGGAGTGGTTAGTAGTCGAGAATCAAATAGAAAAGTAAAATTATGTTCTAATCAATCATAGCTATAAATATTAACGAATAAAAACATACTAAATCAAAAGGTGACACGAATGTCAATTATCAATGGGGGTTTGTATTCAACTAGTGAACAAAAAAAATAGCAAAATCAAAAGATGTGAATTAGGGAGACGGGATTCTTGGGATGTGATAGGAATATGGGATAAAATAAATAATCGGGTAAATGTTATTGACAGTAAGTCGCTGAACATTTGTAACTAGGCTAGACTTTAGTGGGGGTAAATCTCTCTCGAGAAACTTACCCCGAATCAACTCGGTTTCACTCGAACACCGAGTTGCAGCATTTAAGCACATCCTTTGCCTTAGCCAATTCACTCTTTCGAGCTGAACCCACGACGACCCAATAACCACCGACTATCGATTTAGTAGTCTTAGTTTTAAAACCTCTCTCTCGAGCAAGCCAAAAACATAAAGATGAAATTGTACTTGCAACTACAATTTCATTAAGTTCAAACACAACTACTAAATGAAATCACATTTAAACAGCAAATAGACTATCAATGAGCAATACCCAACAGTAAATTTAACCCATATTCACATAATCACACCCCAAGAATTGGGATTTTAGCTAAACATGAAAAAGAAATAGAAATCGATACCAAAAAGTGTTTCCATCAAATGGGTACGATCAAAAATGTCTTTAAACAGGTCTAGGATGAAGATTCTTTGATACCCACTTTCAATCTCTTGGAGATGAAAACCTTCAAGCTCAAGAGCAATGTCTCCCAAAAACTCTAAGAACTCAAAATGAAATATTCTAAGTCTCAAAATTCTCTACAACTTTCTAAATTTCTGCATAGATAGCTACAGAATTAAATGGGTATTTATAGTTTTCGAAGATTTGTGTTGCGAAGGACCACTCGGCACAGTTAGTCAGGATCATCGATGCATTTGACGATCCGCCCTTTGGTCTGCTTCATCGCCTTTCATCTTTTACCTTCAGCATCTTCGCATTCTGGATCATTGGGCGATATAGTACTGCTTCGCGGAACTATTCGGTTATGCGCCGACTACTCTTTTTCATCCTCGACTTGATCTTTTCCTTCAGGGCTCAGCACACTGAAATATTAGGCAAGATTAAGGCCATTCGATGACTCGCCTAATACTTTAGGCGATCCTCAGGCCTTTTTTTCTTTGTCTTTTCTGCTGCCTTGTTCTCTTTTGCCAAGTAGTGTCCATGCTTTGCCTCAAACTCAAACTACCTGAAACTTAAGGATTTACATCAGTTATTAAGACAAAATATGCATTTGAGGACACTAAATCTATCAAAATGAAGCCCTAAATGAGTCCAAATTGTGGACTCATCAACACCCCAACTTAAACTTATGCTTGTCCTCAAGTAAACTCAAGTTCAGCAATTCAAAAAGGGATGTTTCAAATAGTGCTACACAAGACTCAATCATGAATGCACACACAAGAGTCAACTTACTAATGCAAGGATCAATTGTGTACTCAAAGACTCAAGTTGTGACACACCATTATCAAAGAATCTCAAGCTCACTCTACTTGCTTCAAATGCAAGTTCAAGCTCAACAAAGGAAATCAAATGCCCTCACACAAAAGAATGATTCCGTTTTCACACATAATGGTTTAATTATTTAAAGTTCCGGAATCAAATGCAACACTCGCACTCACAAAAAAGAACACTATACATGCTTTCACCCATAGGGTTTCTCGTATTTTCCAATTGACAATTATTTCAACTCACTCAAGATCAAAAAGGTCTTTTCAAGGCTTGTAATGGGGCTGAGTGCAAAGGTATGGTCATTTAGGCTCAGTGACTTTCATCCTCATGAAATGTGGTGCTCACAACACTTCTTTCCCTTTTTATCATCAAATTCATTTGTGCTAACAAGTCATCCCATTATTCACTTTCCATGGTTTTTTGGAGACTCCATTTCTTTTTGTATTTTCATAACTTTATTTCACAACTTTTTCTTTTTCTTTTTCATTCTTTTGTGCTTTTTCATCTCTCTCTTTTTTTTTTGTATGGAGGGGTTCCATATTTCTCAACACATGGACAGAAGGGAATTTTCTCGCACTTCTTAACTTGCCTTTTCTTTTCACCACACCCCCAACTTAGGCTTTTGGCCTAAGTTGGGTATTCAATCAATCACAAATCAAGAGGATTATAGGTAGTGGACTAAGAAAGGTCATATTTTCGTCAAGTTTCTTCCAAAGAAGGGTAAGGCTCAAGGAGTGTTCAAAAAAGAATCACACACGCTAACAAGGTAGGCCACAAAAGAGGTATATGTCAAATTGTTTCATACTCTTCAAAATTGCCTAAGAACATATCAAGAGATAGCCTTACATAGTCGATCGGTCCAACGGGGAAAATTCTAGGTGTTATCATGCATGGTTCACATAAGCTCATCACACAAGGCATCGAGACCAAAGTCAAACAAGACTCTACACTTTCGCTAGTGTGCAATGTTCATCACAGGAGACTCAATTCGATAATTAGCTACTCACAACGAGATGCAAAGAGTTCACATATTGTCTATGCAACTTCAATTGGCCTCATTGTAGCCGCGCATTCATTTATATTCGATTATGAGCACTATTCAAGTCATCGGTATTGATCAAAACTGATAGTCAAATTTGTAAGGGAACAGCCACATTCAACACATACAAGAGGTGGCAAAAAAAAATTCTTTTCAGAAGGTTTAAAAAGCATTTACAATTAAAAACAAGGAGCCACAAGCTCAAGCCTTCCACAAAAAGCAGTATATCACAAATTTAGCACAAAGCCCAATATATAAACAAAACTAGAGTCACAAACATCACACAAAGATGGGCCTCACCCCACCACAAATAAAAACATTTGTCCTCAAATGCAAATAAAAACATCCAAAAGTGAAATACAACAAAATAGAGAGGGAGGTAAAGAGGGGGTCCTGTCTACACAGTCGCTCCGTCTGTCTGGGCATTATTGCCCGATGCCTCACCCTGAGCCTGGGCATCAGTGAACGGGGTCACCTCAGGAGGAACAGCAGTGCCAGATTCACCAAGGTCTGTTGAGTCTGAGTCCGCCAAAAAGACATGCACAACTTTGCAGAATCCTCGGGCCCATGAAGGAATATTAGGTTCTAGGGTAATGGTCTTCCTGGTAGAAGTGGGCCTCCTACCATTGTCTTACCCACTAGTTGTGGAAAGTTTCATAGCTTTACCTTTTGACGTAGTTGCATCCTCATTTATTGCAATCCATTTGAACTTCTCTTGGGTTGGTATTATTCTTTCAGTGGCTTTTGATTTAGTCATGTCTGCAAAATCTCGAAGAGAAGTTAGAAAAACTTGAACAAAAGCACATCAAAACATTTGCAAACAGACTCGCCAAACCAGTTGGTGAGTCACTAAATTTCTTGGGCGAGCTAGATCGAGCTCGCCGAAGGAATTGGCTCTAAAACTGCAACAAGAAGGCGATGAGGGAACCAGTCAGCGTGTCACCGACAACTTTCAGCGAACAAGGACAGGCTCGCCGAAAGTTATAGTGCAAAAGAGGTTCAGGGGTGTAAGTAAATCAGCGATCAAGAAAACTCTCGGCGAGTCATCGAGTGCTTTTGGTGATCTCAAGGTTTTCACCAAAAGTTACAGAATCCAACAACACATAAAGCATGAGATTAAGGGTGAGATGGGGACATTAGGTGAACCGCCCAGTGATTCGGCGAGCTCAACCCAGCTCGCCAAACCACTCAACGTGTCTATTTTTAACCCAACTTCTCAAAATCAACCCCGCAACCCCCGAGAACACAATTAAAGCATGCAAAACACAAATTCAAATAAAACCCAAAACATACAAGCACTACCCACAGAGTTTTAATCTATTTCAATGCACCAAGCTACGAAATTTTAACAATTAAAACACTACGGGTTAGAAATTCAAATTAAAATAGGCAATCAAATGAATTAATTTTAGCAGAGATTCCCAACACACTTCAACAAGATAATATCATTGCACTTGAGTATGAAATTGATAACAACATCTCAGGGTTCGGAAACCAACCTTTGATGCTGACTAAATTAAGATTTAATCGATAGGCAGCAATGTAATCCAAGTTTTGAGCACAAATCGATAACTAACACCTTTAGTTAATGCAAAATATAGAGAATAATGTTCAGGTGTAAGTCTGGAAGAATGAAAATGCATAAAAGTGAAAGAGTTTGAAAATTTAAACCTCAGACTTCAAAAATCATCCAGTTCCTGCCCATTCGGTGACATTAGTCGTGATCTCCGAACCATTCGGTGTCACGCCGAGCAATCACTTACCTCACTGAGTTTTACAGAACCCCCTGTCAATTTAGAAGGCCAAATGTAGTAAGAATCGGAGTCGCCGACCTCATCGGCGATGCGCCGACTAGACCAATTTTCTCGCCAATCTCCTTCTTTCCTAGCACTTCCCACACTTCATCTTGTACAACCAACACACCATTATTTGACAAACAAGCAAAAAGTAATAAAAAGGGTCTTGGATTGCCTCCCATGCAGTGCCTTAGTTAACGTAGTGGAACGACGTAAGTCCACCTTCAAACCTCATTCTTGGGGTTAGCCATAGTATCACTAGGCAAACCCCATTGCTGTCTCGGATTGAGATGAGATGATATGTGACCCATTTGGGTCTCCAATTACTTTATCAATACTGAATGGGAGGTGACGGTCTGGCAAAGGGTAGACACATCTTCTTTCATTTTTTTAAAAATCTTATCTAACCCTTCAACTTTGTTGAGGATACGAGAGAGCATATCCTCAAACCTACCACCTTCCAAATCCTTTGGCTTTTGGCGTTCGTAGGGAGGCACATATCTATCCTTCTCCCCATCCTTCCAATTAGTATTACGGTCCCTCCATTCACAATCTTTCCAACCTTCATCCCTAGCCCAACCTTGATTACCACCCTGCCTTGGGTAGTTTGAACGATAACTACAAAAAGTTGGGTTTAGGGGCTCCAAAACTGACTATGATGCGTCTACTCATGGCCGATAGAACTGTGAAGAAGCCCATTGGTGTTCTCCAATATGTCCTTGTGAAAGCCGAGTCGTTCATTTTTCCAGTGGATTTTTTTGATACTTGACTGTGAGGTTGATTTTGAGGTTCCCATCATCTTAGAGAGACCATTCCTTGCTACTGGGCGTGCCTTAATCGATATGGAGAGAGGGAAGATGAAGTTCCCACTGAATAATAAGGAGGTAACTTTTAAATCTGTAGATCCATGAAGTAGGAAAGCGATCTTAAGTCGGTATCAGTGGTGAATCATATTGTGGAGTGAGGTTCTGAAGTGTCTATTGAAGAGATGTTGGGTGTTGGTGCAATGGCAGAGGTAATTATGAATTTTGATGGTGATGGTATTGAAGACTATGATGAATTAGTTGCCGTACTTGATAGGTTTTGTAACACCCCGTATTCGAAACAGACCAAAAATGCAGATTTTGAGAAGTTGCAGGTGCAACTTACGGTCACCATCCACGGACCGTAAATCAGACCACGGTCCGTGCTGGTGGTCCGTGGTTTACCACTGCAGCCCCTCCCCAGAACTCAGTCAGAAAAATCGACTAAGTCTCGACCCACGGACAG